>APFE030918411.1:106437-122871 GCA_000404065.3 Pinus taeda
TAATTGTAGATCAACCTTCTTTGATTCAGGCTGAGTATCAAAGAGGTCTTTAAAAGTTTTCAAGGCAGTCCATGCATCTGTGGCATTCTCTATATGTACATACATTTCATCATTTACAGATGATTTAATAAGAGCTAAGGCTTTAGCATTCTTGATTTCCCATTTGGCCAGTGCATCTGCATTTGTGGGTTTATTCGGCTTAACATCGCCATCACATATTCCTTGCCATAATTCATTGTAAATAAGTGTGCTTTCAATAAGACGATGCCACGTTTTATAAGATTTAGTGCCTTCTAGTTTGTCGGAATCAGAAAATAAGTTAATCAACTTAGACATTTTGAGTGATGAAGAGACGCACCAAGAAGCAGAACAGAAAGGACAATATAGGTGACACAACACACCACGCAAAAAACCCGATCTATCGGGGCTTGGCCTTGACCCACGAACAGTCGTCAAAACAGGAGAATAGTGACTGAGCTTTGCACTTGGCTCTAGTCAATATCTCAAATTATTACAGGGCAACTTTCAAAATTTTAACTTTTACAATGGTGCCTTGCATAAATAAAAAATAAAAAATAAATAAATAAAAAATAATTTACCCCCCCTCAAAGTAAAAATTACTTTGAGTTACAATTTGATAATCCCAAAAAACGTCTTAAAAAAACAAAACACCTTATCTCTCCAATTTACAAATTACAAATAAACTCCTTATTGCTCCAAAAAATTACAATCACCTTAACAAATGTTACAAGTCCCTTATTACTCCAATAACATTACAAAATTAAAAAAAAAATATTGCTCCTTTCTTCAATCTGCAATTCAGCTATCAAGTTTCAAGTACAAAAACGCTTCAAGAGATAGCTAGCTTCTTGCTGGCAGGCTGGCGCTAGCTGGCTTCTTGCTGGCAGCCAATTTCAATCTTGATTGAGACATTATATTAAAGGAACACATGGTAATACGCATGGGTTGCACGTTTCTCCCTCCATTCTTCCTGGTATGGCTGATCGCCTTGACATCTGCGAGGGACTTCGGATACTCCCCTGAGGATCTTCTAAGTGTGTACAGAACTGTTAGTCTCTATGAATCATGGCTTGCCAAGCACAACAAGGCCTATACATTAGCAGAGGCGAAGCAACAGAGATACAAGATTTTCAAAGACAATCTGATATATATAGATGAAGTCAACCAGAAGAACCTGAGCTACTGGCTTGGCATTAACAAATACGCAGATTTAAGTCATGATGAATTTAAATCAACATACTTAAGTAATGTACCTCAGAGATTTACCAATCCTACAGGTTTCGGACTCAAACAGAAGAGGGACGGGAGTTCGTTCAACGTAAAGCAAGTTTATTTTATAATTGGCGGGCCAGCATTTGCTCGTGGAAGGTTAGCAGGTCGATCCCAATGGACTGACAAACAATCTGAAACGCAACCGACTGCAGTCCACTGTATATGGGCGCTAATCATAGTATTGTTAATGGTGGATTTATCATCAGTGGATGCTCTAATTGCATCGCGAAAACTTTAGAGAATCATTCACAAGATCAATCGCCATGGCCCATATCTCGGAATCGTTGTTCCGAACGCTTTCGAGATGGATCCGCTTCTGCAATCTTCGTCTTTCAATGTCTCCAAGACTCTGGATATCGCTGGGAGAAGATTTCATAAAGGAAGCGTTCATAAACACAGAGTCATCATTGTCATGTCACGACTGGCAATGTTGAATTCGGGACTAACAACTCAGTTACTGCTTGCAAATGTACCTCGAAATGGCTCAAACAGTAGAATTTGACCGATTTAGCACTTATAAGAGCAATAAAACCCACGGCATTTCGGGCACTGAGGGACAAATACAGAGATTTTCATATCGATCGGAAGCTCTGCGAACAGCGGAGATGTCGATGCGAGTGAATTTACAAACGCAGAGCAGCGGTGGTGCCGTGCTCTCCGACCAACGCTTCTTTGCACATCGGATATGTTACAGTTCCTCGTTATTGATTTTAGATTTCTACTACGGAATTGCAGGGATATGGAAATGGAACCAATGATGAACTTTCTCTGAAATCAAATGGAGATTAAACACGAAAATACGGGTACCTTCACTTTGGAAATTTCACAACCCCTTCAGATCAGAACTCAAGCAACCTCCTTAATAATACCAATCTCAACAGTAATTTTGATAATAGTTCAGAAAATTGATTTTCGAATTTTAAAATCTAAAATCAATAAAATTTCTTCTCTTCTCTTTTGAACAAAAAAATTTGACAAATTGCATACCAATTATCTGTTGACCAACTGAATGGAGTTTTCCAGGACTTTGTTGAGCTGAAATCTCCTCCTCAAATCAACTGCTGGAATCTTTTTCTGAAATCAACTGCAGCATTACCATAGCTCTGATACCACAATAATGGCAGAAGTGTCCTCAGACACATAATTTTATTAATCAAGAAAAAATAATTACATAATTGAATTGCAAGAGCTTACACCCGAACAACACAAACACTCTTGCAATGAGCTATTTATAAGCTCCATGTCCTAACTACCTCAAATTATGGATCACTTATTAAATAACAAGTGTCCATTTACAATAAATGCTATTCAAACCAACTGGCTAACTAATCTCCTAAAATAGAGCCTAAGATACGACACATTTGGAGAGTCATATCTAGTTACAACAATATGCTAATTCTAAAATTCTCCATTAAATAATTAAACATTCTAGAATAATAATTATTAATTTAATATCTTAAATTAATAATTATTTTATTCTAATTTTATTCTAATTTTATAACCTATGATAAAATTGTATTTTTGGATCATCTAACACTTTTTGCCAAAATTATAGCCAATACCAATATTGTTAATAGATATAGTTACTAAATTTGACGTACTTTAAAAAATATTGATTGTAAAATTCTTAATATATAGAAATTTGAAAAAGAAAAGTGCATTTCACTAGAACTTGTTATTTGGAATATTTCTTCTTATGAAGATTTTGGCATTTTCATTTTAAGTATTAAAAAAGGTTTAATAAATATTAACAAATTTAGATCATGTCAGCGCATTTTTAAATCTTGTAGTTTTATTTTTTAATGGAAAGTTGGCTTGATATTATGATACTAAATGAAAAAACAAAAAATTATAAGGGATAAATTATTTGGATGTCAAATTTATAATTTTTTTATAAAGTGGCTTTTATGTTAAGGTTTATAGCTTATTGAAAGAGATGGGCATGAAAAAGGGAAGTATTGAACTTTTGAATAAATAAGCTTGTCAAGTAACCAATTGAAATAATGAATATAATCATTATTGAAAATAAAATTTAGAATATTTTGTAGGGTAAATTTTATATTGAGTTTAAGAGATACTGGAATATATATATATATATATATATATACATGTATGGAGATATTGCTTACTTTGGCTTTGAAACTCAAGGATAAACCTTTAAAAGAGATTCTATAATTGGCTTAAAAAATGATAGTTAAAGATGAATATCTGGGGTGATTTATAATTGCTGCTATATCTTTAAGTATTGATGTGTGTCATAAATAAATGGAGTCATTATGTAATTATGTCCCTTGTTTTGACTCTGTTTATATACCCATTCGGTAGCTGACAAACATAAGTGGGCGAGAATTACTGTTTTACCTTTTTATTCGGCCTTGACCTAATCACTTAAGGGTGAGGCATGCTTATAATATGTTCTTTTTGAAAATTAGTTACTTCCATTTTTATATTGTATATAATATTCTGATTAGAATTATATATATATATATATATATATATATATTTATATATATAATATAAATAAAATTAAAATGTTTTAATAACTTTTGATTTCACATTTTTTTTACACTATTTTAATTATTTTATATCATATTTTAAACCATTTAAACAAAAATAAATTTATATTATACTTTGTTATATTTTTCATCCTATAAAATATAACAATGATTACCAAAAACTACAGATTACTAAAAACTACATTTGTAAAGAAAGATGGCTCTTTTTATATGGATAAGTATATTAATTTTGTAATAAGATTTTATAATTTTAATTTAAATATCAATAATTAGTAAGAGAATAGTGTGGATTTATCTTCTATGAAATATTTTAAAATATTTACGTGGTAATAGTCATATATGAATGGTTGATATTTATAGTCAAAGTAGTTATGCTCTTTTTTATGGTTTAATTAAATTAATTAACTAGAAAAAAAATATTGTTTTTTTAGGTATGTGATATTGCCCCATAATATTCTAACAAAACCTATTTACAAGTTAAAAATCTCCATGATAAAGTGACAATCTCCATAGTTAAAAATTTTGTGATTGTATATATGTTTAATAATACTTTAAAATGAGGTTATAATTTAGTTAACTTGTAAGTGATTTAATGGCTATTATGAATTGACATTTATGGCTATTTACTATTTTGTTTGATTCATATGGTTGTACTAGTAAATTAATATGAATAGAGATCCATTTTATTAACTATTTATTAAGTATTAAGAAGATAAAGATATTTAAAACTAAATATAAGTATTTTGAAAATATAAAAATTGAAAATTTTGATAGATTTCAATTTTTTTTTTAATTTTTTTTAGTAACCAAGAGGACCTAGTGGACCTGCTAGTAAACTTGTCAGACCAAACCAGCTAGTAAACTTCTCGGGGGACTAACGATCTGTCCAGCTAGCTCCTGTTAGACAAGACCAGCTAGTAAACTTCTTGGGGGACTAACAATTTGTCCAGCTAGCTCCTATCAGACCAGACTGGCTAGTAAACCTCTGGCTCCTGTCAAACTAGACCAGGTAGTAAACCTCTGGCTCCTGTCAGACCAAACCAGTTAGTAAACCTCTGGGGGCCTAACGATGTGTCCAACTCCTCGTAGGGGCCTGGGAGATTTGACAAGATTTGAACCCAAGATTTCCAGTTTGGTGAGACTTCTTTTTTTTGCTCAAGAAAGAACTGGACCTTCTATTTATATGTAGTTAAAAAATTGGTTACATAAAACATAGCGCCCCCAAAGGCATAGAATGTCAAAGAGCTAACATGTGCCCTATGCTGAGGCAACATAACCACACAACCAACTAAGTCATAGAGCAAACCCGTTGGTGAAATAAAGACCTCGGTGAAAAAATTTCAAATCCGTAGGGTAGATAACCAGCGAGTAGATGTTTCACCCGATAATCATTCAAGAGAGATATTCCAGGCCTACCAACAAGCACGACAAACCTCAACCATAGATCTACTGCCATAAGATCCAATGGATGTGAAGGATATTGGACTGGAAAGATAAGCGAGGAGTACTTGCCCGATGAGGGCGGTATTCTCTCTCTTCCTTGAGCCACATGTTACTCTCTTTGTGGCATCGGAAGCTTTTCTGAAAAACAACTTGTGGTAATGCAGACACCCGATAACCACAAAAACTATAGCAAAACCATCACAATCCCACCAACAAGCATGACAAACCTCAATCATAGATCTGCTGCCACAAGATCCAATGGATGTGAAGGATATTGGGCTGAAAAAAAGAGCGAGTAATACCCGCCCAATGAAGGCAGTATTCTCTCTCTTCCATAAGCCACGTGTTGCACTATTAGTGGCATTGGAAGCTTTTCTGAAAAACCACTTGTGGTAATGTGGACGTCCGATAACCATGGTAACAGTGGCAAAACCACCTTGTACCGTAGTTAAGCTTTTGGAGCCACCATCTGTTTTCTTGCTCTTTCTCCTCTGCCTACCATTCATTTGTGAGACCCAAATGTACCAAATCTTGGGCAACCTGATTGTTAAACCCTTAACATCCATCATCTTGGTATTCAACTAGCTGTTTCCCCTTCATGTACTTATAATGCTCCTTGTCTGTGAGAACCAAAGTGCCACAGTCCTCTCGCAGTTGTCCAGCATGAACCAACTCCCATGAGCAACACTTGTTTACTCTTGTACTTATCATCCCTTCATTAGCTAGCCGGTGTGCCACTTTGTTGGCATCTCTACGCATGTGCACAAAGCTTAGAGTTCAGAGAGTTCTGAGGTGAGATTGAATTCGGTGATAGACTTGTGAAAGTCTCCAGTGGTTAGAAACTTTGTCTATTGTTGTGCCCGTACCTATCCTTTTGACTGAATTAATCGTTAATTCTGAGTCTGCCTCTATGATTGTGTTATGAAAATTAAAGTCCATCAGGATTTCTAAGCCTTGCTCAATGGCCATGAGTTCTACCATATTGTTGGTTTCCGTCCCCAAATCACTGTGAAAGATGACTTTTATATTTCCCTCTTCATCTCCTATGAAACCTCCGTAACTAGCATCCCTAGGGTTCCCTTTTGAGGCTCCATCTATGTTGAGTTTCAAGAAGCCAAGGGGAGGGGGTTGCCAGAAAGACTTTCCTTCTGATGCATGCCTTGCTTTCTTTTTTGTGCCTAGAGGGATATATGACTGAAGCCCCAACTGTTCAAGAATGTGAGCATCCCCTTGACCAAGGGATTTCTCAAGATGTTGCTTCAGAAGGGCATTAACTGTTTCTTTGAGTTGTTTTAGGATCTGAGCCATGATGTTTTGTGTTGAACCTGATTTAGCTTTGAAGATCTTGTTGTTACATTCTTTCCAAACATCCCAGATCAAAAATCCTGGAATCAGAGTCCAGGCTAAATTGATTATCTCATTATCCGAGAAGTCTTTCCTCTAATTCTTTAAAGTTACAGTAATGTCATTTTCATTCCTGACTGTTTGGTTGAAGATAAAGGCCACCCAATTCCATATAGTGGAGGTGAAAGAGCATAGGTTGAGAAGGTGGTCCATGGTTTCCTCCTACAGACTACATAACTGGCATCTTGATGAACTGGAAAAACCTCTTTTCTTGAGATTTTCCCAAGTCAGAATCTTTTTATGCTGAACTAGCCACAAGAACAGTTTGATCTTCCTATAGTGTGGCTTGCTCCAAAGGTCTTTCCAAGTCTTGTTAGGGTTTGGATGGTTAAGTCTAGTGACAATTCTTTCGGCTTCTTTGAGGTTAAAGATGCCCTCATTGTTTCTCCCCCATCTTAGTAGATCATTCGAGGTTGAAGTCAAAATTTGCCTCTTTTCAAGAATCACTTCAAGAAATTTAGCTTGGGCTTTCAAAGCAGTTTCTTCAGTGTAATCCGGTACCTTCCAGATTCTCCATTTCCCTGTGTCTCTTGACTGATCCCAAAAATCACTTACCCTTTTTAGTCCTTTGTCAATGGTGTCATTTTTTATGATGTCTAGACCTTCTCTGCAAAGGTTTTGTTCCTTCTGCCAGTTGTCCTCCCATAACCAAGCTAGATTCCCATTTCTAATCTCCCAGAAACTATGTTTCTGAACTAAGGCTCTATTCTCCCAAGCATTGTTCCAAATGTGGGAACCCTTGATTTGTCTTGTCATTCGAATGTGGTCCTTTTACTACCAATCCACTACTCCAAAGCTTAGCCCATGGGTTTCTTGTTTCCTTGAGCCATCTCCACCAATGTTTTTCCCCCAAAACTTTGCTTAGGGTGTCTGGGTCATGGAGACCCAAATCCCCATGGGTTTGAGGTTTACAGAGCTTGTCCCATGCTACTAGGGCCCATTTATTTTCCTCTTCCCCTTTACCCTAGAGAAAGTTTCTTTGAATATTTTTGATTTGCTATAAAACTCCTTTTGTGATAGGAAGGGCTGAAAAGATGAAGATTGTGATGGTTTGTAGTACAGCCTTTGAAAGAATTAGCCTTCCTGTTAAGTTCAAAGATCTGCTAGTCTAGTTGTTGACTTTGTCCTTTAGTTTATTTTTAATTGGCTCCTAAACTTCCTTACTTAGAGGTTTATCAATGAGAGGCATTCCCAAATATTTGGAGGGAAGATGTTCTCTTTGAAAGCCAAACATTCTGGAGAGATTTCTTTGAATAGAAAAGTCTGTATTGACAAAGAAGACTTTTGATTTTGTGAGGCTTACGTCTGTGCCGGCGGCCATTGCAAAATCTTGTAGGATTTGTTCGAAGGCTTTTGCTTCCTTGACTGTGGGAGTGCCTTGCAGCATTGTGTCGTCCACAAATTGTTGATGACTCAATGTGTCCCCATTCTAAGTAAGTTTTAGTCCCTTAATTTTTCCTTTCTCCTTGGCTGAATTGATCTCTTTGCCCAATCCTTCCATCACAAGAATGAAGAGGAATGGGGAGAGAGGATCTCCTTGCCTAAGTCCCCTTGATGGCCTAAAGGTTTTGGATGGAGAGCCATTGAGAAGGATTGAACAACTAGATGTGGTAACTAGGGCCATGACCCACTTTATTCAGTTGTAGTCAAGGCCATAATCTTTTAGAACTTCCCTGATGTAGGACCAACTTACATTATCATATGCTTTCGCTATGTTCAGCTGGATTATCATACCTGCTTGCTTATTGGTCTTGAGGGAATGAACCACTTCGTGAGCTTGGATAATGTTATTGAGAATTTTTCTACCTTCCACATATCCAGTCTTCTCCTCTGACACGAACGTTGGAAGTAGAGGTTTGAGTTTGTTAGCAATAAATTTGGAAATGGTTTTGTACACCACATTGCATAAAACTACGGGTCTGAATTTGTCTGGTGTCATGGCTTCTTCCTATTTAGGGATTAATGCTATGAAGGATTCATTAAGAACTCTAAGAATTTTTCTTGATCTTCTCTAGTCCTCCACCACATCAAGAATGTCATGTTTGACTGTTTCCCAACATGTTTTGAAGAAGTCTACATTGAAACCATCCGGGCTTGGAGCTTTCCCGTTGTGCATTTCTTTGACTACTTCATTGACCTCTTCTTCCATTACTGGCCTATTGAGATTATAATTATCTTCCCTAGTTACCAGTTTTGGAATATGCTTATTGAAGATTTTAATGAATTGAGATTTGTCTGCAATGGTCTCCTCTGCTATGTTTTGGAAATGTTGTACCAGAACAGATTCCATTTACTTGTGAGTATTTAACTCTTTCCCTTGAGGATCTATGAGTTTTGTGATCCTATTATGGGCCCTGTGTTTCATGGTAGACTTGTGAAAGGACCTGGTATTTCTCTCCCCTTCTTTGATCCACTATACTCTTGATTTCTATCTCCAGAAGATTTCTTCCTACTGACATCTATTGTCCCATTCATGTTGAAGAGAGTTCACTTGCATTTTCCTTTCCTCTGTGAATCCTTCTGTGATAAGAATTTGATTGGTTTCCTGTAATTTTATTTCTACTTCTCTTTTGGCCTCAAAAATATTACCAAACTCATTTTTGTTCCATTCTTTGAGCCTTAGCTTGATGAGTTTGAGTCTCTAATGCAGGAGGAAGATTTTTGTGCCTTGGGTGGGTATGTCTTCTGCCCACCATTTTACGATATTAGTGATGAAGTTAGGTTGAGTGAGCCAAGCATTTTTTAAACTGAAAGGTATGTTTCTTGGGGTTCCAATAAAAGAAGCTTCCAACTGGACGCGCCACTGGTTTGAGCCTTCAAAAGGAAGGATAAACACTATCATAGCGTGACTGGAGAGAAGGAGATCCTCCGAGATTATGAATCTGTCTAATATCAAGGCAACTTGGGAAGTTCCTCCTCTTTTGTTATTCCATATGAAGGTGCCATTCATTGTGTCCATATTTTCTTTCCCGTATAAACACCATGTCCGGTTTTTCTTCTTCTATTCTTTTACTAAGATTTCTTTGTTTTCTTTTACTTCCTAGTCCCCTAATGTTTCAGGTTGTAAGCTTCATAATGATGTGTTTGTGAAAGAGTAACTGGTGAGATCTTTCATCTTACCTAAATTAATCATGAGTTTCCCCCACTCTGAGAAGAGATCATTCTGTCTCCTTCTTCCTCTTTTCTTGCCTGGGTTTTTGGTGGAGTGTCCTAATGTAATCTCCATTGGTTTAACCCCTTTGTTCTCCTGGCTATCGTAGTTCCTTTTGATTCCTACAACCTTTGCTTCAGACCTTCAGAGGAATAGCTGTTGTACTCTGTCAAACTCCTCTTGAGGTAGAGAGTCAATCCCTTTGTTAGTTCCCTTCTCTAGAAACTTTTCTAGCTTAAGGTTCTTCCTTTCGAGAATCTCCTGTAGGTCTTGGTCCTCCATACCTCCTTCACTTGGGGTCATCTCCTGGTCCATGCCAAGTCTCATAGTGCTTGGTTGGTCCTCCTTTAGTTCTTTGGATACCTATATTATTTCCATGCTATCCTCTTTTTCTTTCTCTGTATGAATTTCCTCCGGTTCCTTTTTCATTCCATTTTTCCCCTCTTTTTCTAAAATCTCGAAACTATTGTGACATGGTAGCTTATTCTCACTAGGTTTCTTTTGGTGCTTTTTCCCCCTCCTTTCCCTCTGCTTCCCACTTTGGTGAAACCTTTAGGGTCTTTTCCTCTGTTGGATTTTAGGTTGTCCTCTCTTTTGTTGAGTGGGCAGTGCCTGAAGAGGTTTCCATGTTCATGAAATTTACAACATCTGAATGGGACGTGTTCATAGTTGACCGCCTATACCCATTCCCCATCATATACTTCTAGGATGACTTCATCTCGGAGTGTTCTCAATAAGTCCATTTCTACACATATGTGGGTGAAGGGGGTATATTTACCTCGTTGAATCACTTCTAATATCTCTATAAAATGCCCTAATTTATTACCTGTAGCTTTTAAGGATTCTGGCAACTAGTAATCTAAAGGTAAGGAGTATAATCGAATCCATACTGGGACCGGTGTGAATGTTTCTCGCTCCAGAACAAAGTTCATTATCCATGGTCACATGTAGAGGCTTGCAACAACATAGAAGTAGGGCCCTCCTTCGAAAACTTTGTCTTTATCCTCTAGGTTAGTGAAACCCACTGCAAAAAAACCTTTGGACCCAAGATGTATGTTTATTTTTCCTTTTGGTTTCAAGGTGTTTCTTATCCATGTGTACAATGCTTTTTCCATGGGCCAAATACCCATAAACTTGCATATGACTGCATAAGTTGCCATCTGATGTTTGTGCACCTGTAGTGCAGGATCATTTAAGACCATCCGACATTTCATATTAGACTTGAGCTTGCAGGTCCTGATGTAGATCCACTCTCCATTCTCTATCCATTGTCTCCAGATTTCGTTTCCCTTCTAGTCTCCTTGTGGGTCCCTTCCTTTTCATGGGATTTGTTGCTATCCAGCTTTTGGGTACTAGTTGTTTTTGTTTCAACCTCCGTTGGATTCCGGAGATTGTTCACATTCATCTCTCTGCCTCTATTTGAAACCACGTTACTGTAGGAGGGAGTGGAGCTGCCTCCTCCCTACCCCTCCATAGTTACCAGCTCGCTTCTGTCGCCCTCTGTTCAAAACTCTTGTCACTACTTCAATGATTATCGCCCAAGAGGGGTTCAGTGAGGCTTTATTTTCAAGACCATTACCAATTGCACTACCCCAATATAAAGTAATAATAGATTTCATTTTATATATAATTTTTAATTTTCATAATTAAGAATCATTATAATGTACACGCTCCCACTCCCGGATATATAAAAGTTTTGTTGGGGTGCAACTCAGAGTTTCAAAGCATTCCTGTTGAGAGTCAAATGTCAAACTATTGATACTACAATTCAAAGTTTGTGAATCAATTTCATTGCTCATACATTGTAATTGCTCGGGGTTAGAGTCAACGTTTGAAAAGTATTATCATTGTGTTTGAAAGTCAAGTTTATTGTATTGTAGGTTCGTGTCGTTGTCTTTGAATGTCAGGTTTGTTGCAGGTTCGGGTCATCCTATGGATCCGTATCTAGATTTGCTGCTGGTCCTGCGATGACCAGAACCTAGAATCTGATTCAGGATGTCCTGGACGAAGCACAACTGAAACTATTCAAAGCAATCAATCTATGTCCTTTGCATGACGTGTAGGAAAGTTGAAAACCCACTGAATTTTTAATTGCGGCGGTTAAATAATTGTATATGTTTACTGCTGGATAATATAATAAGATTAGCATCATTATTCCTTAATATCAAGCTTTTCTTGCAAGTTTCTGTCAGGGACCAACAGCAAAATTTGCTGCTGGTCGCTGCGATGACCCGAACCTACAGTCCCATTAAAAGATGACCCGAACAAAGCACTCTTTGGAACCATTTAAAGAAAAGCAGACCATGTCCCTCGCATGAGATATCGCAAAGTTGACAAGCCGCACAAATTTGATTAACGACACCCTTTCCTGAACCTTAAAAAAGAAAAGAACAGAAAGCGTTGAGTATGTGCTGAATGTGATGGATTTAAGGAACCGGTCAGGTCTAGCGAAACTCGGGAGGAAAGTTTGAAGGTTTTTACGCGCTTTGATTTCTCAACAGCCGTTGTCTTGTCAGCTATTCAACCTGAATATGCTTATTCACCCCGCTTTTAACTCTCTTTGCCCAGTGCTTGCCCTTGCCATGGTGTATATAAATAAATCGTCCTGTCGCCGTTGTATTGTATCTGTCTCCTAATTTCTTTTGACTGCACCTGATATCGGTTAGGATTGGTTGTGATCAATACAAGCCAGTTTTGAGAGGAGTTGTATTCTTAGTTGGATCTACAGCTTTATTGCCTTGTTCTGAATAGAAGATCAACATACTACACTTTTCTTTATATTACATATGCATTGTTTGATGTGGTGAGAGGCACCAGCACTAATAGAAGACAATACTCGAAGTATTATTATAGAAGGCGGGCCATGGAGACGGGTAGCTGGTTTCTGTTCTTCTTTTGGGCTTCTGTCGCAGCAGTAGTATCGAATGAAGGTGCTGTCGATGCATTTAGAGTCCTGAGAAACAGGAATATTGTAACAGCCCAAACTGATAAAAATCCATGTGATCATCACCATCTCCTTAATGGAGATTATGATGTCAGAGAGATATTGAATAATAAACTTCCTTCTGGTCCAAGTCCAGGAGTTGGGCACAAATACATCAATTCCTTGGGCCCTGTGAAGATGAAGACAAGTAATGCAGCCAATACGTTGAAGATTAACAAACTTCCTTCTGGTCCAAGTGGAGGAGTAGGCCATAAATATATCAATGCTGAAGGGTCCATGAAGCCATCAGTGGTACCGTTACAGAAGTTAATTATTACCGTGCCCTTCAACATTAAACTTCCATCAGGTCCGAGTGGGGGGGTAGGGCACAGCAATAACGATTGATGACATTGTTCAAAACTGATTCCTGACAAGGAAACTCAAACGCTGATCAGCACAGTGAACAAAATGAAAATGAAAAGGTCTGACATGTATTACTGTTGCATAGTGATGTAAATATTAGTCGGATACAAGTAGATATGATGTAAAAACTAAAAGGTCGACATTTCATTTTTACAATCCAGGATGGGGATAATTAATAAATCGGGTATTTCAATAATATATCTAAGCAATATTTTCTAGTCGTTCGATTAAATTCTGGCCCATTTTTGTTATGTCAGTTCTGGCATCTTGTTTTCTCCGGACAGAGTTTATAGGATTCCCTTGGATTGGTATCAAATATCATTATAAATTTTTTTTGTGTGAATTTAAATTGTATTATCTAAAAATTTCTTCACATAACAATAAAAAATATCATTGTGTCTAGTAAATATTAACAACTAACATTGCGAAAATTAGTGTAATATGATCATGTAAATATTTACTATTTATTTATATCTTGCAAGACCTTGTAAATTCTAGACTTTGGTGAATGTCCCGGGAGGAAAATTTGGATGTTTAAAATTTATTTCATTTTATTTCTGAAAGAAAAATATTGTGGAAGTCATGGAATTATGAGAAAAGAGCCTAAAAATAAAATATTTGATTTCCAAGTAGTTGAGAGAGTTACTTCCTTTTAACTTAGGATTAAAACATCTCACTTGGGAACAAGAAGAAGTTAGAAGAAGTCATGGAATTATGAGAAAAGACTCTAAAAATAAAATATTTGATTTCCAAGTAGTTGAGAGAGCTACTTCCTCTTAACTTAGAGATTAAAACATCTCACTTCGGGACAAGAAGAAGTTAGGAGAGGTAAGTGAGAGAAGAGATGCTTGAGGCAACTGAGAGGTAAGTGAGAGAAGAGATGCTTGAGGCAACTGAAATGAGAAAAGGTAAGAGAGGAGAAGTTTGAGGCAACTGAAATGAGTGAAGAGAAACTCTGAGTAGGACATTGCTAAAGTAAAGGAGGTGCACTACTGAAGGGTATAATTTAGCTAGACAAAAGCCAATGGAAGCCCAGAAGTTTAAAGTACTTGGTTAGACTGGAGTATTGAAGTCTAAAAACAAACTACTAAAGGTTATTTTTTAGCTGGACAAGAGCCAATGGAAGCCCAGAAGTTTAAAGTACTTGGTTCCCCTAGAATTATTGAAATCTAAGAACAAATTAATGTTTGCTGACTACGCTGGAAATAAAATAGGCTCAAGGGGAGCTAATAGGCTCAAGGGGAGCTTTTCCCATCAGAGCCAATCTCGCTGGTTGAGTGGAGGAGTCTTCTTCCCAGTTTAATTCCATGATTGATTGGATTTTCGTAAATAAATATATTTCATTTGCAACCTAACAATAGATATGTTCTAAAGACTCTTTCCTTCTGAGTTTGAATAAAAAATGGAATAACCATTTTTTGGAAACAATGTTGGCATACTTTTTCTGTAATAATGAAAATTTTCAAGGAAAAAAAATATTTTTCTTGAGACCATTGTTAGATCTAGTCTGTCTGTAAATGTGCATATATGGGATAAATCAATTACATGGAAAATAAAATAATTTCTAAAAAGAAATATACATAAATAAATAATTACATTTACATTTACATGACCTTAATAATCAGTAATAACTTTTTTAGTCTGGATGGAGGTGGTTAGCTTTTTGTTGCAAACTAGAATTGTGAAGAAGCAGTCCAAATCCCCGTGAATAGAATTCCTTAAGTGCTAAAGGGGTGGTATCAGCAGGCCCCGAAAAGGAAGTTCAGGGCCACCTTTGCACTCACCCTAGCCCTAAATTTATATACATATATAGGTTACAAATGAATAAGAACCAAGACTATCAACACTAACTAATGTTGTGAAAACAAATCACAGAAAACTAAGAAACAAATTCATGTTAGAGCTATGGTTTGTAGTATATACAACCATCATTACTTAACCCAGGTGACATAAACAGGAATTCGACTGAATATTCAATGCCATAAAACTTTATGGACCCGATAAACGCTTCATGGATAAGTTAGCCATTTGGAAGGAGGGAAGGAAGGAAGGTTGATTTTTAATAAGTATTTGATGACCAGATGATAAACGAAAACACATGTCTACTTATTTCAAAGTTTCTTTCTTGCATGTTGAACAGAGAATTAAAAAAAAACTTCGCTCTGAAAACATCGAACCCTTGGGATTTTAATCTCAAATGAATTCATCAGGGCTGGAAAACAATAATTGCTTGACAAGGTTACTGCCCAAAATAGAAAAAAAATCAAATAATACATTTTATGAGAGAAAATAATTAAGAGAAATCATATATTAAACTGCCTCTAGTTTTGATGTCACGCGGTTAACAAACACAATAATCTACTGTCAAACGTCTGGGGAGAACCACAAGGAAGCTAATGGCGTCCTAAAATTTTAAATAATCCTAATGTAGAAAAGTAGAATATGGGTTCTGAAACCCTTTGAGATAAACCCCAAATTAGAGACTGAGAATGCACACCTGAAAGGACCGGAGAAGACGACCATAAGTAACTGAAGGCCCTAGACGTAGGAAGGAAACTACGTACGTTGTTGTAGTTATAAAAAGAAATTCCACGAGAACCGGAAATCTCACCTGCAATGAAAGTGGAGAAGGCTCAGTTTAACTCGCTAAGGAATAAAGATTGAAATTTTGTTTTGAATAAGATACAAAGAAGTTCTTACCTCGATATCCCTCTAGACCAAACTTCAAACTTGCACATTACCAACCAGTGCATGCTTGTAATATAAAGTTTGGGAAACAAGCCCTCCCAATTCCTGAAAAAACCCATAAGGTTACTTACCAATTGGGGGTTGTTGTAGTAAGAGACACGGAAGAGAAGGTAGCCTCTAGAAGTGCATTTCCTTGTAGAGAAGAAAAAGAAGAGGGCCTATAGTGTTAGAAGAAACCTTAGCAACGATAGAAGATCCAAACTTAGCCAAAACAAGTATTGACTCAAAAGAGTGAACAGCTGTGAGCTAGAAGGCATAACGGCTATTCTTATCATCAAACTATTGCAGAGCCGCTCCGCATGAGTTAGGGTTTGAATGGCATAGGAAATCGCTAGTGGGTGTGGGGTAGTTACCCTAAAACTACTTTCGTAATATGTCAACCATTTCGCAGAAATCATTTCAGTGTATTTGTTTTATAATACGCAGGAGGAGAGATCAAGGTGGTCGAAAGGTTATTCGGATGAAGAATATTCGAGATAATTTTATATATTTTTTTTTAAAACAAATCACACATCTACTTGCATATATAAGTT
>APFE030918419.1:0-27715 GCA_000404065.3 Pinus taeda
GATCTAGTATAGGAATCCCCCATTCAAGATGTGGAATCTGATTCTCAAATTCTTGAAATGATTTCGTTTTTGCGAATCTATCCAAGCGATCAAGTTGCCGCTCAACAACATTGTCAGATTTGGATGATTCAAGGAAAATTACATCTCTAGATATAATAAACTTTTTATTTGCTTCATCATAGAGGCGGTATGCTTTGGAGGTGTTTGAATACCCCAGGAAGATACACTTACGACTTCTAGCACCAAGTTTGTTTCTATGTACCTTTGGTATCAAAGCATAACAGGTGGAACCAAAATCCTGAGATGTTTTACCGAAGGAACATGTCCATACCACAATTCATAAGGAGTCTTGTTTCTTATAGCACTAGATGAACATCTATTCTTTATATATGCAGCACATAGAACAGCATAAGCCAACATTAATCTTTTACATTTTTGAAGAAGAGAATTGATCGTAATATTCAGATTGTTCTATTCATTCTTTCAGCTACACCATTTGTTGGGGATTATAAGGCACAGTTGTTTGATGTTTAAATCCCATGTTGGTGAAGAATATGGTTCAAATTCATTTGATACATATATTCTTTCCATTATCAGTGCAAATAGACCCAATATGAGATTGTGCATCATTTTCAATCCATTTATGAAAATTCTTGAATGTTAGGAAAGCATCAGATTTGTTCTTCAATAAATAAACCCAACACATTCTGGTGTAGTCATCAATAAATGTCATGATATATTTATTTCCATTTGCAAAAGAAATAGGAATTGGACCACATAAATCTGAATGAATAAGTTCAAGCTTCCTATGTGCTCTTGAATGCGAGTCATGAAAAGACTATTTCCTATGCTTTCCTAGAATGCAAGCATCACATTGCTTAAGTTTTTAGGAATTGTAGGCAAACCAGCAACACCATTTTTCTTCAATAAGCAGAGACTGTCATAGTTTAAATGTCCAAATCTAACATGCCATAATAAACTTGATGGAAGTGTACCTTCTTCATGATGAGAAATATATGAGAAATGTTGTGCATGAGCAGATGTTCCTTGCAGTTTGAAAAGCCTTTCTTCTTCTATTCCCCTCATGACAAGTGAGTGATCAAATGCTTTTCTTACCTCAAGCTTGCCATCAAACATATGAATGGAGTGACCTTGCTGGAAGATGTGGACCAAGGATAGCAAGTTTCTCTTGAGTTGTGGGAGATATAGAACATGATCCAGAAGAAACTCTGAGAGACCACGTAGTTTAAGCCTGATTGTGCCAAGCCCTAATGGCTTGATTTTTGACTGATATGCAAAGTATACTACTCCATCAACATTGTCAGTGAAATCTTCAAAAAATTCTTTTCTATGAGTCAAGTGACAGGTTGCTCCTGAATCAAGCAACCAATCATTTTTCCAGGAAGAAAGTGAAGTATTAAACAAATCTTCATTTACTTCAATGTTACATTGTGCCTCAACATAGTGATCGGATTCAGGTGCTTTACCTTTGTCTGTATCATCAGTTTTACCTTTCTGTTGGTTTCTTCTCTGCTCAATTTTGTCCCATGGTAGCTTGCATGTAGAGGCATCATGTGATCCATTTCTTTTGCCGCGAATACAGTGTAAATCTGCCTTTTCTCCTTGAGAATGTCTGCCCCCCCTGCCTCTGAAATATCTTCCTCTTCCTCTTCGTCCACCTCTTCCTCTTGTAGAATCTTCAGCAGGATACTTTTCTTTATGATCAAGGCACGCAGTCTCTTCAGAAGATTCAGGGGATGTCTTCTTTCCAAAGTCTTTTTCTCTTTCAACAAACTTTTTCACAAGAGAGTCAAAGGTTATATCTTTGAGATTTCCATTTGCTTGCAAAGACTCAAGATAATTGGACTATGTAGGATAAAGTGCCTTGAGAAAAGCAATAAGAGAGATATCCAGCTCAACCTTAGTGGATTTGATATCATGCATTATAGACTTTATTTCAGATGCAAGAGGAAGATGAGCATTATTTTGCAGTTCAAGAGTGAAGAGTTTAATCATGAGTTGGACAACTTCAAGTGCAGAATGTGAGTCATAAAGTTCTTTCAGCTTTTGTAAATATTCAAAGGCAGTTGAATATGATGAAATATGGCGACTCACCTCTTTATTTAAAGATGCTAGGATTAATGCATAAGCTTTGTTGTTCTTGTTTTCCCAAATGGCGAGCTCTTTGTCTGAGGTAGGCTTTTCTGGGTCACTGTCTCCTTCTCTGGCACACACTCCTTTCCACAACTCATTGAAGATGAGGGTGTGTTGTATCATCCGGGACCAATCAGGAAAGTTCTCCTTGCCAGTGAGAACTATTCCTACGATAGAGATGATTGAATGCATTCTGTAAAAAAATACTTCTCCTGATAAAAAAAACTTTTGCTGATATAGAGTGAAATTTTACTCAAAAAAATTTCTGTGGGAAATAATTTTGGTTGTTTAAAAATAATCAGTCATTCACCGCGAGCTCTACAAAGTTGGAGCAGCAACGGCATCAACCGCAAGCTCTACAAAGTTGGAGCAGCAACGGTATTACAATTTCAAAGTTCACTGAAAAGGCTAAAAAATCACCATAAATCCCTTTGATTCTCTAGACTTTGAAGCCAGTAATAAAATATAGCAGCTTTAAAGTGCTGGACAGTGTTTAAAAAATATGAGACAATGTTTAAACAATACACACTAAAAATGTGTTGTCCACTACCAGAAACAAAAGCAATTTTCAAACTGCGCAGCCACTCAAACTGGAATATGGGACAGCGTTAAGTTGTGAATAGCATCATATCAAACATTGACACCATAAAACAACATCATACCAAACACATACCATAGAACAACATATATGGTACCAGCGCATACCATATATGTTACCAGCGCATACCAAACGTTAGACACACCATATATGTTATCAACGCATACCAAATGTTAGACACACCATATACCATATACATTACCATATACCATAGCGCGTTCAACCAGCGTTAATGCCATTGATAATACAGCATTGATATCATTATATGTTGTTCAATACCATTCTGCATTTAATACAAATGTTGATACCATTGAACAATGGCGTGCACCGCTCAAAGAAATAGTTGTATGAAGTGGCGTTTTATGCACTATATGATCACTATCCAGAACTACTTCGATTTTATTAGTAAAGCGATGATATGCAAAATATTCTTTGTCCAAGTCATAACCTTTAAACTGTTTCCTAAGATGATAATCTTATTCAAATTCTCAGGCGTCCAGACCACCAGGAGTGGATTTCAGAGTAGACACAAAAAAATTTGAACTTATGCAGCGATTTTCTTTAGTGTAAAGATGCAACAAAAGAAAACTTTAAAACGTCTATGCTGACAAACCCTAGGGAGTCATGCAACGTATTCAAATGACCAGCGTATTCAACGCAGATTCCTTCAGCATACACCACTCAGTCATCAGCGCTAAAACAGGAATGGTACAGTGCTTCTGTCTGGACAATATGGATAGATGCGTAGTGCTGGAAAGGAATATGGCAGAGGCAGGTTATTTCAGGACAGAGGGGAATAAGGCAGAGGCTGAGGCTGAGGCCAGGACAATGGAGTTACGGGAGCCTAATAGCTAAAACAAGGAGCTGGCTCTGATACCATGTCAGGCCAGGAGTAACTCCAGTTTGGTAGAAAACAAATACGATTTATTTCATTAGGTAGCCATTGTTATATACAAAGAATGTGATTGCTCAGTTCATCTTCTTGATGACTGTTCACATTCCAAATTCACCCAATCGCAGAGGATTAGGTGTCAACACATATATACATAGAGATTGATTATATCATATTGATACCTTCGAGTATGAGTATGAGGGGACTATATATTCACATTTTAATGTCTAGAATGTGAATCATAAAAAAATATTTCAATGTGAGTTATATATATATCTCTCATATATAATCGAGTGAATAAAAAATTTCTTATAGTTCGGAGAACATTTAGTCCCACTGCTTTTTTTGACTAAAACCCCAAACACTAAATTCATTTACATTTTAGAATTTTCGAAAAGAAAAGAAAAAAGAATCAAATCTCTCAAATATAAGTCTTTTCTCAACAATTCATACTAAAAAAATGTTTTTTTACAGAAATAATCTTTATATCATTATTTAATATAATTAAAATAAATCTATATTTAACTTAATAATATCATATTTCCTATATATCCTAAACGCTTTCAGGTGATATATATTCATTAATTATTATTTTTATAAATTTAAATTTTATTAAATTTTGATACTATTTAAAGTTGATAACAGGGAGTTAAGAAATTCGATTAATGATTAAAGAGGGAGATCCTAACATATATGCAATTTATTAAAGATGGGAGAGTGAGAGTGTTAAGTTTATAAACGGAATAAAGCACAACCATATGATGATGAGGCATGGGAGGTTGTAAGCATTATGCATGAGATAAATGCAAAAGAGAATCAATGGTCCTTAAAAAGGTAGCTATATATCAATGTGGAGGATAAATGTACATTAATGTATCAGCGTCAAGTTGTGAATAAATGGGTGGAAATCGGTGTTGGTAAGTCATGTGAATATAATTGTGGAAATTGGTGTTGGTTAGTGAAGGACACTCAAAGAGGAGGGGCATCTATCTTACATGATGAATATTTGTAGATTAATGGAATTGTGATATTATTTTTAAATAATGGTTTGCTATATATTTTTATTTCCTATTTTAAATATTAATATTATTACGGATGAAGGAAAAATATTTTATTATTATAACCATGGTTTTTATTTTACAATTTTTCTTACACTATTTTCCTTTATGCTTAAACTAAATATTAAATTTTCATTATCACCCATTTATCTCCATATTAACTCTTGACTGAGTATATAATTATATATATATATTATATATATAATATATATATATATATATATATTGCTTTTACTGAGTATATATATATGCTTTACTGAGAAAAAAAAATATTTATATAATATAAAATTAGACCGCAAATTCATAAGTCCATGGATTTCATTTTGCAACTCTTTCATTATCACTATGTGCCGTTAATGTTTACTAAAATGAAATTTTTCTCATTATCACAGGATTTCTATAGATATAAACATACACTAATATTAACGCCAATTCATAAAGTTTTCCAAAAAACATTCAATGATTACTTTCTCTAAGCAATAACAAAATTATTATAATCTTTTCAAAAAACGATTTTTTAATTAATAAAAATTAAATAACAAAAAAATTAAATTAATTTTATCCTGACAATCTTTTTGGATATATTCAATAGATTGTTTTTATTAATAAAAATTATAATTTGAAATTTAAAAAAAAAATTCCAAAACCTTATTGTGGGCGAAAAAAAAAATTGCAGACAAAGCGCAAGCCATAGCCACGTGTAGCAGACACAACAATATACTATGAAACTAAAATATACGTCAATCAAGTTTTGAAAATGCTAATTTTAGCCATTCGATTTCGAATATAACAAAGAAAATTCTGAGTTTAATGGGTTTCAACTATTCACAACTTTTAACATTTAAAAAAATAAATTTTTAGAAATCTATATAAGATGGTGAGTAGAGATGAACTTAAAATTTTATATGATGCTTGAAAGTTAATAAAATTATAAATATTAGTTATATATTAAAAATATAATTTTAGTATATCTATAGTTGAATCGACTACTGCAGTGGTATCTTATTCAAGTTACACAAGGTTGAATTCTACTTGTTGTCACTATAACAGCTAGGAGGAACCACCCAGCCCGCAAGGAACGACCCCTCAGGATAAGATGACACTTGAACCCGTGACCTGCACAGTGGCACAAACAACTTAGCAGACCATTCGCTGACCACAAGACCAAATCCCTGCGGGCTGAATTTATAATATTAATTTTAGGGTTTATTATTAATAAATTTAATGATTATTTTTGTAATGTTTATAATTATTTGAGTTTATAATATTAATTTTAGGGTTTAATATTAATCCCTTGAGTTTATAACATTTATTCTAAGGTTTATAATCTATTGGTTTACAATATTAATCCTAGGGCTTAATATTATTCCCTTAGGTTTATAATTTAAATTCCTTAGATTTATAATATGAACAATCCCTTGAGTTTATAATATTATTGATTTGTTGGGTTTATAATATAAATCTCGAATATGTATAATAACATATTAGGGTTTATAATATTAATTTTAGCTTTGATATATTAATGTTAGGTATTATAATATTAATCCTAAGGTTTAATATTAATATTGGGGTTTATAATATTAATCTCTAAGGGATTAATATAAAACCTAAATGTTAAGGTTTTATAGCCTTAGCGTTTTTTTATTATGGTTTAATATTGTGACGTGGAATGGTACAATTTTTTTCCAACATCGTATTGTGACAAACATTGTCTCAATATGACAATCAATCTCACATTCATTGTCGCAATGCACATTACATTGCAATTTATTAAATGTCACATTGTTACATTGCAAAACTGAGGTTTAATAGAACATTTATAATATTAGGGCTTCTTAATATTAGGTTCATAATATTATTAAGGTTTAATATTGAGTTTATAATTTATAATATTATGGTTTTACATATTAGGGTTTACAATATTAATTTTATGGTTTACAATATTGATCTTAGGGTTTTATATTAATCATTGGGTTTATAATATTAATATTAAGATTTATATTCCTAGGGTGTCCACATGGGGTAGCCCAAGCGGCAAGGGCCGTGGAAATGAAGTCTCACCGAACTGGAAGTCTTGGGTTCAAATCTTGGGCTACTCTTCCCCCGTAGATGGGTACATAATGGACATGTAAATCGGAGAGTCCTGCCCCAGCTTACAAAAAAAAAAGATTTATATTCCTAGGGTAATATTAATTGTTTATGTTTATAATACCTATGGTTTATAGTCCCTTAGGTTTATTAATCCTTTAGATTCATAATGTTAATAATCCCTTGGGTTTATTAATCTCTTTGCTTTAAAATATTGATCCCTAATACTGATGCGGGAGCATTTAGCCCAAGAGAAATTATTGTAAATAATAGTCATAGGGGGTCAAGCATTCTAGAATTATTTTCCTAAATTACAAGTCAGTTTAATCTTTAGGCTTTTAAGTGTGATTAATTAGATATTCTCTAAATAAATAAATAAAACTAGGAGAGCTTTTAGGCATAAAAGCAATGGATGTGGATCATTAAGGGATAAGGAAGCTTTTCTATTTTAGAACAGGGAAAAAGATGGGAAAAAGCCTCAAGATGCTTTTTACCACATGTATGCATTACATGTAGACTCTTAGAGCTTTTAGTTGAGTGATTCTAGATCATGGTAAGTTTTATAAATTATGTAGCCTCAAAGACATTGAAAATCAGAGAGAGTGAGAGAGAGGGAGTGAGAGTGAGGATGAAGAATGAGAGGCCATGATTTCTCTTGTAAATATTTTATTTCTTAATTAATTAATTCAGTGATTTGTGTGGATATATAGTGATCAGTTTTCCTGAGATAATGGATCGAAGTTTGCAACGATTGTTTTAAGGAGAATCTGACTGAACTAGTGTGTAAAAGCATTGAATGAAATTGCGAGATTTAAGATGTCAATTAAGATTATATGTTGAGATGAATTTTTACATGCACAGTATTGGGAGATCCTGGATATTGCAGGCCTGGCTTGCATCAAGTGGTATCAGAGCGGGAACAGTTTCCTTTGAAGGTTCAAGTGTTTTTTTTGTTAATTGCATGTGATGATTTTTGGGACTGATGAATATTGATTTCAGGAATAGTGAAGAAATCTCAGCGGGAAGAAGGAGAAGTGAATGTGGCAGAACCTGAAGATTCAACAGAGGTTGAATAAAGTTGCAGATGAGAGAAGCCTACAGGAGCAGTGGAGGATGCTCAAAAGGTTCCAGCAAAGGAACTATGATTACCAAAAGACCAGATCCGGAGGGAAGGATTTGTGAGGTAAGTGGCAGCAAGAGAGTTTGTTGTGGCAGAGGCTTCATGCAACGCATAGGTGAAGAACTTATGGCGATGGAGAAGACTACTAAAAGTCATAAAGGAGAGAGCAGAGGTTCAAAAAGAAGCCACAGAGATGAGATGACTACAGGAGTTCGAGAAAGAAAGATTGCAGAAATAAAGGAACAGTTACAGGTACTGGAAGAACGACTGCAGGAGCAGGAAAAGCAGAAATGAAAATGGATCTTTCCACTGAAGGGAAAGAGAGTGATTTGGCGACAATTGCAGAGGAGGTTGAGGCAAATTTTGATTTCCTTGGTGAGGAAGGGACTTAGAATTCTTGTGCCAGAGATGAAATTTGAAAATCCCACATGCAGATTTGTTCAAAGGAAACTGTTGAAGGAAGCAATGAGGACTAAAAAGACTTGCAATTTAAAAACTGATGAGTTGTGTATGTGTTGCAGGTGCAGAGGAGGTTTCCATTGGTGAAACAGAGGACAAAATCATTGATGATTTCTTGAGTTATTGGGTAGATCCAGATCAGTTGGATAATGTGAACTCTTGTGTTTGTATAGCTGAAAATTGTGATGTGATTATAGGTGTTGAGGAGAATGTGCCATCTTATGAAATTGTTACAGCACAAGAGGAAGTTCTTGTGGATGAGAATCAGTCTGAAGCACAGATAAGGGAAGTACCCACTGATACTGTTGACTATTTTGTGCAAGTTGAAAGTTTATGTATGAATGCAGGTGATGATGAGGTGCTTCAGCGATGCTACAGAGAGATTGCATTGTTAGAATATTTGTTGGAAAATCCACAGTATGATAGGGAGATTACAGAAGAGAAAGTTCAGTGCAGTGAACAAGAAGGAAACGTTGCAGATGAAATTGCAGATGATGAGCCAAAGCATGTTGCAGAGGGACAGGAAGTTTGGGAGGTAGCAACATCTATGGAGACAGCAGCAACAACATCCATAGTGACAACTGAGACAACATTTATAGCAGCAGAAGAGGCACTGATGCCTTATATTTTTTATTCTAACAATTGGTTTGTGAGTACAAGTCTTATTGAAGATGCTCGAGAAAATCTATTAGACAGAGAAATTGAAATGATGAGGCAGATAATGATGAAAGTATCCAGGAAGAGACCAGCAGCAGTGAAAGAAAGGAGAAGCAGCAAGAGGAAAGCAGAAGATTGTAAGAGTGCAGCTAGTGGAGCAAAGCAACATAAAGTGTGGAGACCTGGAGAAGAACAATAGACAAAAGCAGCAACAAATGAAAAGTTGCAACACAAGATATGGGATCCAGGCAAACATAGATCTGAACACATGATCAGGAGATCATGAAATTTTTCTACCTTGGAAGTCTGATGCAGGAGCATTTAGCCCAAGAGAAATTATTGTAAATAATAGTCATAGGGGGTCAAGCATTCTAGAATTATTTTCCTAAATTACAAGTCAATTTAATCTTTAGGCTTTTAAGTGTGATTAATTAGATATTCTCAAAATAAATAAATAAAACTAGGAGATCTTTTAGGCATAAAAGTAATGGATGTGGATCATTAAGGGATAAGGAAGCTTTTCTATTTTAGAATAGGGAAAAAGATGGGAAAAATCCTCAAGATGCTTTTTACCACATGTATGCATTGCATGTAGACTCTTAGAGCTTTTAGTTGAGTGATTCTAGATCATGGTAAGTTTTATAAACTATGTAGCCTCAAAGACATTGAAAATCAGAGAGAGTGAGAGAGAGGGAGTGAGAGTGAGGATGAAGAATGAGAGGCCATGAATAGGCCATGATTTCTCTTGTACATATTTTATTTCTTAATTAATTAATACAGTGATTTGTGTGGATATATAGTGATCAGTTTTCCTGAGATAATGGATCGAAGTTTGCAATGATTGTTTTAAGGAGAATCTGACTGAACTAGTGTGTAAAAGTATTGAATGAAATTGCCGGATTTAAGATGTCAATTAAGATTATATGTTGAGATGCATTTTTACATGCACAGTATTGGGAGATCCTGGATATTGCAGGCCTGGCTTGCATCAAATACGTATAATAATATATTAGAGTTTATAATATTAATCTTAGTTTTGATATATTAATCTTAGCATTTATAATATTAATCCTAAGGTTTATAATTCCTTTAATTTACTTCAGTTTATAATATTAATAATTCCTCTGGTTTACAATATTGATCCCAAAGGTTTTTATATTATTTCCCTTGGTTTATCATATCATTGTTATATCAATAATATTATTATAATATAATATATAATTGTAAATTATTCTAATTATTGTCAGATTATAATATACTAATATTTTTTAATAATAATAATTTATATTAATAATAATAATTATTATCATTTATTGAAATTTAAATATATATTAAATTAAATCCATATTGTTTATGCCTATCGACGTATATGAACCACATTTACTAATGTGGTTGTGCATGTGATTGATATACTCCTATCAACGTCAACCACATTTATTAATGTTGTTATGCTAGTATTTAAAAAAATGAAGATTCTAGAAGGTTGTATAGGATGCTTAATAGAGATGAATCTAAAACATGCATTTTCATATTAATTTTTAAAATCAAATTGTATCATAAAAAGAAAAAGATAAAAAAAAGAAATATAATACTGAAATATTGACGTAATAGCATATGAATACATAAATTATCCTAAAAATTTTCGTGGTAAAGTTGTCTTCTAATTGTATCGAATCGATTTTATGACTAAGTTAGAATAATTCAAGTTTACCTCGACTACCCTAACAATTCACCCTTATCTTTGACTTGGGAAAATTACCTCAGCCCCAATATCTTTATTGAAGTTCATATATAAAAGTGATCATAATAAAAGGTAACTAGTTGTTGTCACTACCAATTTTCTTTGACACTTTATCTCATACAAAGTTCATCAACCATCTCATATCCTAAGATCTTACATTCCCCCCTTAAGCTACAATATGAATACACCTTCCACCCTTGTACTTATTCAAGAAGTTCATAACATAATACCATAACTTCATCATAAATAAATCCATGCACCACTGCACTACAACATGTATGCTTCAATAATAGTTCTTACAACAAACTAACCTCAAGCTAGTATACGAGTGCACCTGCCACCCTCGTACCTATTTAAATGGTTCATTCCACAATCTGATCCTCCAACGTGTGCCATCACACTACAACATGTATGCCTAAATAACAAGTATTACAACAACCTTAATGAACACAAATTTCTTATGGATAGGATTTACAACTTGGAACAAACACTCTAGGGTGTTCATGCGCTATTGTGGCTCTTCATAACATGTTGGATTCTTCACTAGACCTTAGCACCATCAACTCCATCCCAATTTTTTACAGATCTCCTTGTTCATATAGTCAGATCAATTGAGATGAGCGTCTCACTCTAGGATTCAATTCAAATCATGTGATTCAATAGATATCATAAGCATGGAATACGTGCACTTTTTAGATATCATTACACTACTTGTCCCCTTGTCCTCAACACAATTTTCCAAGCACCCACTAAGGCTCTCACCTTACCCTACACTTTCCTAGAATTATCATCAACCTTCACAATGTCTTCTATGCCAATGTATGCATGTTGCCACCACTTTCGATAAAACGCCTTGCCACGTATTCAATGGTACATTAGAGATATTTGTCCATTCAACTACATAGCCTCCTTATAACAGCTTGACTATCCTTAGCTTAGCAGAAATATTTTGCACCTATATCTGCTCAACCCATGTATAGACACACAATCTATAATGCATAGAGTGCTCTTCCTACAGCTCTAATATAAATATTATAAAAAGAGATAAATAAAAATATGATAACAACACATAAATGTAATAACAAATGGACACAAATTATCCTGGTAACTTTTGTGGGAAAAGTAACTCCTAATAGGTCTATTATTATTTGGCAAAAAGACATCTTAGAATGGAGTCAAAGTGTCTTTAAATAAACCACACAATAAATTATCATGAGAAAAACCATGAATTACCAAAACCTCGAGTCCATAAACAACTATAAATAAACCCATTAATAACTTAACCAATTTAAATCTATAATAAA
Source organism: Pinus taeda (assembly GCA_000404065.3). Taxonomy (NCBI): domain Eukaryota; kingdom Viridiplantae; phylum Streptophyta; class Pinopsida; order Pinales; family Pinaceae; genus Pinus; species Pinus taeda. The sequence continues at coordinate 12,072 of APFE030918419.1, forward strand.
ACCATGTTTACAACAACTGCCATAACAAATTAAATTACCATAATCAATAACCTACATAAATAATCTTCTCATATTAATTACAAAACATAAAAGATGCCATTTAGAAATGTTAGTCATTTTCTTGAGATGTCTTTGAAGAAAGTATTGACTAACATAATGACATTATGACATTGTTATTTTAATCATGACAATGGTATCATTATATGAAAATGTAAATGTTTTTTTCAACATGTCATTTCTTATATTTATATTATTATTATTGGTAAAGTTATATTTATATTATAGTTTTGTCTTTTCCATTAAAATCTCACAATATCATTTTTGATAAAATTACTATTTTTTATCACTTAAATACATAAATAAAATGAAAACCTTACTAAACCTTTAAAATATTCCATTTATACAAATTTGATATCTCAAATCTACCCTTTAACAACTTTTGATTAAATTCTTAATAAAATTCATACAACGATACAAAAAAACATAAAACACTTAAACTATATTAATTTCTATCATTACCGATTATTATTTGAAATCATGTTGTCATATCCCCATTGTATTAATGTATATCACTATCACATTATCATTTGGAATGATGTTGCATAGCTTCACTGTATTAATGTATTTGTGTGGAAAATTGATTGATTATTTAAAATTAATTTTAGTCACCATCACCAATATTTAACATAAATTTAACAAAATAAATCAAATTATTTTGAATTACCAAAAATAAAAAAATTAATCATCATTATATCCAAAAAAAGTGTCATAAAAATGGTCATCTATTTTGATAAAACATCTATTCACAAGTTGTTTATTTTTTGTTCGAAACATGAGGAGATTAGAGAGTCCATGTGTTATAATTCTAACTTGCCAAACACTCTTCGTTCAATAAAGTCTTCCTTCAATTAAACAACTCTGATGGAGGGTCCCACTTATTTCAAGGAGCTTCTGCATACTTCCTCTCAACCAGTCGGTCCCTTGCAAAATTTAAAGGATATTCAAGTCGTCCATTGAAAGATGAGATCATTGCATACGTCACGTTAATATTTGTTAGACCCATGAAGTTGACTATGGGGGAGCTGTCCTCGTCACCTTAATAATCTCATTTTTCTCATTTCACATCCCACTTAGACTTGGACTTGGCCTTATGACTAGGTATCCATTTCAATGGTTTGGCGGGGTTATTTATGCAACAATTTTCTAATGTTTTTTTATAAATTTATGGTATCATTAATTTACATTTTGCTTTAATATTTTCATTCTCATTTCCATAAATATCTAATTTTTTGGCGTTGGTTCAAAGATTATGCATATCTAAACTTTTTCGGTTGTTTGTTCACAGAGCATGAATGCATTATATTGTTGTCATGACTATATTTTGAAACCCCAAAAACTTACAAATTATCATTTCCATTAATATATAAGGATACCCCATTATCTCAATATAATTAGTATTAATGTATCCTGTCATTATAATGAAGTTTGTAGTTAAATGATTGAGTTAAGATGACATTATTAAAATGAAGTTTATTATTAAGTAATTGACTTCATTAAGTAATTGAGATAAAATGACATTGTTATTTCCTTTCTTAAAGAAAATTTTGTAAAATATTTGGAAGAAGGGGTTAAATTTTCCATTACAGTAGGTGCTAGTAATCCAACAAGATTATGTTATATTTTGTATGGAGTATGGTTTAATTATTAGCTATAATATAATTGGCAATTTAATATGGTATATTTATTTTTAAATTTTATTCAAATAAAAATTAGTAGTATCATGAGTATTTTACTTTGAAATGATTAGTTTGACTTGAGTTAATTAATTAGGATAAATTATTGGAAATATTCTTGGTACTTTGCCATTGCCAACACATGTACTCGTGAGTAATTGTAGTGGATGTAGAAGGAAACACATTTAGTCTATCTCATAATATATAACTTCAATCAATATTGACCTAAGATAGACACATAACCACTCCACCTACGTTAACCATTAGCTCATGAATTAGTTGAATGACACTATAAACATAGTTATTGAATTCACCAGCCCCAAGGGTTAGCTCAAACGGTCAAATCAGTGTCTTGCCGATCGGGAGGTCACAGGGTCAATTCTCCCTGAAGCCCTTGGGGTTAGGCCTAGTTATTGGCCGCAGGGCTTGATTCCCTTCGGGGTTGATCAACCCAGATATTTCCGTGGATGTAGCGGCCACCTAATGACCAGGGTGTTTGTGAAGCACACACAAAAAAAGGTTACTGAATTCACGAGAATTCAACCTCAACATAAAAAATGTACCCCACCAATCCATACTTTGCATCAAAATCACCAAAATTAACTCAAGTATTGAAAAATGGGGCTATCATTATCACTTTTTTTAGGATTAAAATTAGAACCTTTTCCCAAGTGTGGTCTAACCATAATGTTGTTAACAAAAACCTTGAAATAAACCACCAAATCAAAATATGGTGCTACCAATATCACTCTTTTTCTTTTCAAAGTTAGAATCGTAAATTGTTTGAAACCATGGATTTGAGAACTACTTTCATTGTTCTAACATGTCCAACCTCCTAATGCTTTATTAAAGCTACATGATTTATCTAGACCCAACCTCCAAGATTAAATATGAAGACGGGGTTACAAAATTTGCTATTACTTTGATCTATACAAAACTCATCTATGAGATCACCATCATCTTCTGTTCATTGAGAGCTTTCCAACAATATAAACTTCATCGAAATCCGATTTCTAAACACATAGTTATGCCTACTTGAAGATTGTCCTCCAAACCCACATCATAATCAATACTATGCCACTCAACAGACATGCCACACTTGCTTTCCCATGTCTCATAAGTTTACAATGCCTTATCAACTACCAAAATGGCCTATCCAAGTTGTTGGCTATTATATCAATGTTAAACCTATTAGGAAATACTTTATTGGTTAACTCGATCTCTTCTTAGCCCACTACTGGGCCATCAATTGACAAAGTTAAAATATTCTTGTCACCTAAAATACTTGTTGAGTTCTTTTAGTATCAAGGGGTTGGCATAATATGAGGGTCCAAGGCTACTAAAATCCTAATAATAAAAAACAATCTTCCAACATTTGATATTCACGCCACTTGTCACCTCACCTAGACACATCAGTGCCACATTAGGCCTACATCAATGTGATATCAGCTCCACATCAACACCATGTCATCACCATGTCAACATTTTCCATGTCAATGCCTTTATTGGGCTTGGAATTTTTGGGAAGAATCCTTAAAAGCCCTGCCTTTTCTCTTTAACACACTATCCTTGATACCCCACTAAGTCACCATTAGGTAACGAAAAGTGTCTCTCTAGAAATTGATGAGGTTTTGGTTCTTGGTACTTCCGTGGACGTAGCGGCTACCCAATGACCACGGTGTTCGTGAAGCACACCAAAAAAAAAAAAGTTACTGAATTCACGAGAATTCAACCTCAACATAAAAAATGTACCCCACCAATGCATACTTTGCATCAAAATCACCAAAATTAATTCAAAAATTGAAAAATGGTGCTATCATTATCAGTTTTTTTAGGATTAAAATTACAACCTTTTCACAACTGTGGTCTAAAAAAACTGTAATGTTGTTAACAAAAACCTTGAAATAAACCACCAAATCAAAATATGGTGCTACCAATAGCACTCTTTTTCTTTTCAAAATTAAAATTGTAAATTGTATGAAACCATGGATTTGACAACTTGTATCATTGTTCTAACATACCCAACCTATTAATGCTTTATTAAAGATACATGATTTATCTAGACCCAATCTTCAAGATTAAATATGAAGATGGGGTTACAAAATTTCCTATTACTTTGATCTATACAAAACTCATTTATGAGATCACCATCATCTTCTGTTCATTGAGAGCTTTCCAACAATATAAACTTCATCGAAATCTGATTTCTAAACACATAGTTATGCCCACTTGAAGATTGTCCTCCAAACCCACATCATAATCAGTACTATGCCGCTCAACATACATGCCACACCTTCTTTCCCATGTCTCATCATTATATAATGCCTTATCAACTACCAAAATGACCTATCCAAGTTGTTGGCTGTTATACCAATGTTCAACCTCTTAGGAAATACTTTATTGGTTAACTCGATCTCTTCCTAACCCACTACTGGGCCATCAATTGACAAAGTCGAATCTTCTTGTCATCTAACATACTTGTTGAGTTCTTTTAGTATCAAGGGGTAAGCATAATACGAGGGTCTAACCCTACTAAAATCCTAATAATAAAAACCAATCTTCCAACATTTGATATTCACAACACTTGTCACCTCATCTAGACACATCAGTGCCACATTAGGCCTACATCGATGACATATCAGCTCCACATCAACACCATGTCATCACCATGTCAGCATTTTCCATGTCAATGCCTTTATTGGGCTCAGAATATTTGGCAAGAATCCTTAAAAGCCCTGCCTTTTCTCTCTAACACACTATCCTAGATACCCCATCAAGTCACCACTAGGTAATGAAAAGTACCTCTCTAGAAACTGACAAGGTTTTGGTTCTTGTGAGTACCAAGGGATTAGCCTTGTACAAAAGGTCCATCCTTTTAGTAAGCTAACACTCGATGCTTGATAAAGGACTCCTACTAATGGGAATATTCTTATCAACTAAAAAACTTGTTGGTTCTTGTTAATACTAGTGATTCAAGAGAGTTCAACTTTGATTGATACTTGATCATTTATTACTCCAATCGCTGACCCATCAAATGATTCCTCTTGATCACCTCATTACTAGGCATAAATTTAGGGTTATGTAAACATCAAAGGGTCTTTTCTCGATTGACTCTGATGTAGTGCTAATCACCTAAAGCCAAAAGGATGATGACCAACAATCAATGGATCATGGGCCCTTTTAACTCAACCATATTTCGACAGGAATATATCTAGAGGATAAGGCTAAAATCCCTAATCATATATATCGATAGCTCCTAAAAAATCTTGTTACCTTTTAGAAATGTGGGTTCTATTTGCATTGGGGGTTTACAATATATCTATTTTGAGGAATTGTTGGGTAGGGGTCTGTTAGGTCCAAGTTTTGTCTAAGTCATGTAACGTCTCCACATTTTGAGGAGTGGAGTGTGATTAGCATAGAGTTCTAAGCGTCAAAGGGGCTTTATGGCAGGTAAAAGCCCCTTATTTCTTAAAGGGATGGGATTATTCAAAGTATTTAGAGCTCCGCCCATGGTTTGTGGACCATGGTATTGTAATGGTAAAGGATATATAAAGGGATGTCTTAGTAAGTCTAAGGCAATGAGGAATGTAATGTTGTGAATATGTTTTGGATATCTTTTTGTATTCGGGCAAAGGGGAAGGCTCCTGCAACTATGTATGCGGAGACCTTGGTAGGTCTGCAGTTGTGTGTGCAGGCCCTTGGAGCTCTGTGCGTAGGGTTGGAAAGATTGTATCTAAGAAGATTTGAGTTAATAAAGAAGAAATTGGGGCAAATTTTTGTATTTTTGTATGTTCACGTAGCTTCTATATTTCTTCATGATTAGAGATATATTTTGTATATTTCTTCTATAATTGCATTCTGGAGGTTCAAATATTGTTTTATGTGATGAATAATACATGTTGGACTAGTTACGTGCAACTTGAAAGTCTGTTAAGTAGGAAAACACAGTACAATTGTGACAGTAAGGTTAACGGTTCACGAAGGTTAGATTAAGCCCTAATCTGAAGAAACCTTACAACCACACTACATGGTATCTCTAAATGTAGAAACCTGGTTCTAACAACCCTCAATATCACCTCGGGTGAGACCGCTGTCTACGCAAGAAAGTCATTGCTGAAAGGGTCAGTGGTATAGGATTTTGTTGGTTAGCACAAAATAACTCGAACCTGGGCCTAAGCCCCTGAAGCCAACATGAACTCCCGATATCTCGGCCCTCAATAGCCTAATACTCCAATGTTGATTCCTGGATGGCTGAACCACACTTTCTCCTATAGCTTTTGGTCATGGTCTCTGATGGTTGTCTGACTAGGCCCAAGCCAAATACTTCCCTAAAATTCTTAAGGGTTAATCTCAAAATTTACGCAAACATCATGAGATTTTTTCTAGGCCCACTTTGAGGTCTGAACATTGGTTTTGACAAGGATAATATTAACCTCAAACGATCCTGAAGAGACATCATTCTTATCCAACTTAAAACATCCTCTTAAGGTCACTATCTATGGTTAAGCATCTTCTAGAAGAAGAGAGAAAGATAGCCGAAAGCCAAATATTCAAATTTACTTAGCTCAAATCTGTGTCCTTGTTCATGTAAGATAGAAACTCGCGACCTTAGATTTCAATCTTTCTCACACATAGGTAAATAGTAGTCTAGCCTTCCTCCCAAGGAAAATAAAGTCCCTTCAAAAAAGGAGGACCTTCAAGTCCTCTCACACTCAATACAGATGCAATTCTTGTTGTTACATCCCATAACTATTTTGGGAAAGACCAACCACTCCAACAAATTAAAGGAAGAGATTTGGCCCTAAATTAAATTTGAATTATTATTTCCAATCACACATTTTTGTTATTTATGAATAGCATTCCTAAAGGTATACTCCCTTGCATATAATTTATCAATGGGAGGAAATAACAACAAGAGTCCCAACATATTATATGCAATCTCATCCCATTATTATATTATAAAGAGGAACCTAACATTTTCATGTTCATGAAGCAATAAACGATATTTAGATCATACACGCTTACTAACTATTCATAACATATATTAGTCCATTTTTACTAGCAATCCTAGTAAGTAACATAACAATATACCAAGACATTTAACAATAATGAAATTCCATTCATAAGAGGTAAATATACTTATCTATTATAGTTAAGTTGTTGGTAACTGAACAAGGGTGAGACAATCTCCACCCAAACTTAGGTTCAACTACAGTGCAATATTTCTTACAGTTGGACACCCTTTTGCTAGATCCAATTCCTTAGAGAAAATACCACTCAAGAATTAATCAAGATTACAAATCAAGTAAGGAATGTGAAGGTCATTGTCCTTCACTTATAGGTTTCAAGAATTTTACTTCAATGATAAGTTGGGACCTATTAACACATGAAATATGGCCATCCAAAGCCTACACAACATGAAAGGAAGCTTCACTAATCTAATAGTCCCTTAGTGCTTCCATTCACTAGTGCATTACATGGCTTAGTTAACAAGTCATTCAAAATTATTTCAGGCCCCCAAACTCAAGTCAAGGTTTCTCTCTAATTCCCTTCCCTATTGACCTTAGTATTCACTTCCACACTAAGTGGATGTGACTCAAGAGACATCCAATTTCCTACTATTCAGGGTCACTTCTTTTTACTCACATGTGGAAAGGTTTTGTTCACCCAATTCATAAGTTATATTGTTTCTCTAGTAATCAATTATCTCTGGTTTTATTATCATTCCTTCTCTGTTATTCTTTGCTCTTTGCACTCTCTTTATTTTTCTCATAATTTCTCATATGCCCTCTCCCTTCTTCCTTACATCTATCCCTTGTTGGTATTATGTGGGCATTAAGAGTCCCTAGAAAATGGGGTACGTAGTCCATATCTTAGGCTACTTGGTAAGAATCTCCCTATTCCCTAATAATTTGTGGTTATTTAAGTAATTCAACTACCACATAAAGGGTCTAATAAATTAATTTAGTTAGATGGACTTAGTTTCTCCATTTCCCTCACAAATTTCCATTAATGAAGTTTCTCTCATATGCATCAGGATCTATGTACTACACCCCGTTCTTTAGTTTCAACAATACATCCATTTAAGAATCTTTGCATCATTATAAAGTGACATGATATCTATACCAATTATCCAACTCTAATAGCCTTAATAACATCTACAAAATATGGGTAATTAGAAAGGAAATTACAATCATAATCAAAATCTAAAATAAAACCATCAATAAAAAAAGTAATGTTGTAAGTAATACCTATTTTTTTACACACATGGTGGGGTGGGTGATGAAGGAGCAAAGTCGCTGCACACATTTATGAAAATCGCAGTATTTAACATTTTCAAACCCATGGTATAAAATACAAATATTGTTGCAAATAAAACCATAAAATCAACATTAAAAGTTCCACTCCTCTAGGGTTAATTTATTAGTCCAGGAACAAAACAATAAATAATTCCCTTTAGGGTTAATTTATAGTCCAAGAACAAAATACTAAATAATTCCATGATGTTTTCACTGTATGATGTAAAAATTCAACATGATTTCTAAATAATTATTTACTTATTCATTAAAAAATAATAAAAATACACTAAAATAAACATAATTTATTGTAAATTATCAACCCCAAAGTACTCATGTTTATATTTAGTAGACTTTTTTATTTCCTCTAAAGAATAGAAATAATGTGTAACTAAAGTATGTGTTTGTGCATTATGGATTTCATCCATTAATTACATTAAAAATAACTTCAATGCATACATTTGATTGTCTAGGATGATCTTCAAAAATGCCAAACTTGATGAAAGCCCTCATTTCATTGAGTACTCATTGTCTCATATAAGTGCTTTTTATTTATGCTTGACACTCAAAGTTAATGTGATTAAGATTTTAGTTGCACTTGTCTTCACCATAATATCCCTAAATAAATATTTTTGTATCAAGAATTTATCCCAATGTGTGAAAATTGGCTTTAGATAATATGTTTTCTTAATAGGTTCAATTAGTGATGGAAAACTCCCAACCTTATCCCTCTTCAATATTTTTGCAAAACAACTAAACATTTGATCTATATGCTCATGTGTGTGCTAAAGAACAAGCAAACCAACTTTTCCCTCTTGAAATTTATCCTTTCAACAAACATGTTTAAATATCCAAAACCATCCTAATTCTTCTTTTTAAGGCTATTGTTATCCAATTATACATAAAAAATTTAAGGAGTATTATTACACTGATGAGTAAGCACATGATGGAAAACATTAAAAACCACGCATGATGAAAAACATTAAAAACCATGTTGTTTACCAAAGAACATAAATAAAATTTCCCTCCTCAAAGTATTTGATGTATGGAAAAAATGTGGAAAAAGTGTCATCTTTTATCCATGTCATTAATTACAAAAGCTATATATTTATTTGGAGCATCACATGACTTATTTTGATGTCTATAAAACTTTTTTCAATCATTGGATTGTTGATTGAAACATTTTTGAGGCTGTTTAATAATTGAATATGGAAATAACATAAAGTGAAAATATTTAAAGTAAGTTTTTATAATATATTAATTCCAATTATAACAAGTACTTTTGTACCAAAAGTCTCCATTGCTTGTCTCAAATTTGGAGGAGGTTGAGCTCCATCAGATTTTACACTTCATTCCTTTTGAGACTAAAATAAAAGACAAAGGACTAAAATACTTCGGTTTTTACCTGCATCTAAATAGTTATAGCAAGGAGGATTGGATGTGTTTGATAACTAAGGTCGAGAAGGGAATTAAAAATTGGAGCCATAGCTAGTTTTCCATAGCGACAGGGGCTTTACTCAATGAGTCTTTGACATAACACGTGTGTTTGTGCCATACTAATCAATACCCTTAATTTTAGACATATTGGAAAATACCTCTAAAAGTCACTTTATTTAACCCCCTACCAATATGAACGCAATATGCCTTCCCCTACTTTCACTAGATATTGTACGTATCCATTTTTTCATTAGAATTTTTCATACCCTTTTATATCTATTCATTAACTTTGATCTCCATTTTTATACACAATATATAAAAACCCTTTACCGTCTATTATATGTTCAATATATTATGCCATTTTTTCCTCAATATATATCCCCCAATAAGAACACACGTTTTATGGTATTGCTCCCCTAGTGAAGCTCCTGTGTCCACAAAAGGTCACCTAGTCCTTGTTAAGTCTGTTTTGGAAGCAATTCCTATATATTGGATGTCCCTCACCTAAATTCCCAAAGATGTATTGGAGAAAATCATAAGAATATCCTTCAATTTCCTTTGGTCCAGGACCAAGGAGGAAGGTGTGCTAATGTGGGGTTGATCGGTGAAGATTAGATGTCCAAAATCATTGGGAGTATGGGGTGTCAAGAATATTTTCCTATTCTCCAAGGTATTGACAACAAAATATAGTTGAAGGCTAATCTCCACTTAAAATCTATGGACCTTGGCAGTAATTAAAAAATATATCACACCAAGTACTATGGAAGATTGGATTCATAGAGAAGACAAGTCATGGGTGAATGTGTCTATAATATGGAGAGTGGCCTTGAAAACCTTTGATGTAATTAGAATTGTTTTTTCCTAGAAGGCGGGTAAAGGTGATAAGATTAGAATTAGAAAGGACCCTTGGGAATACAATGCATTAAGGTCATTTTATACCTCTACCTTTAGTTTAATTGTTGCGCGTAAGGGGTCTCATTAATTTTTCACATATGGTAAATCCAACCATCTCCATTATATGGAATAAAGGATAGCTCTCTATTGAATATTTTGGTATCACTGAGGACTACTAGGAAATATGGAGAAACTATATCGATTCCCTATCGACTGGGATACATCTAAATAATAGATAGGGATGATGAATTATTCTAGTGCTCCTCTCTTATATGCATATACACACCCAAGATGGGATATACCTCTAAAGTGTAGAGAAACTTCCATAAAATCCTAGGTGGTGGTGGGAGACTGCATGAAAGTCTTGATGCCCCCCAAAGGAAAAAAATCATGTGGTGTATTAACGAGAATAAGATCCCAACCTAATATGTTCCTCAAAAAAGTCTTATGCGAGGACTAGGATGGTTCTCTCTATGTAAGGTTGTTGAAGAAAAATTATCACACATCTTTCTCGCTTTCCCTTTATGCTAACAATTATGGTAAGCTTGTATGACAACAACAACTCAAATAGGATGATGGGTTGGATAGAATATGGAGGATGTGTCGTAAGCTTGGCTCTCAAACCCATCGTCCTATGTCTTTAAAGCTATCCCATTCATTATCTACTGGGGGTGTGGTTAGCTAGGAATCCTGGTATTTTTCAAGATAAGCCCTCAGTCCCTGTGAAAATAGTAGTTGAAGCAATGTAAATACTAAATCAATTCCCTCAACAGAAAGACATCATATGTGATAGATCCATTGAAGTAGAAGATGTAGATCACACAAAACCCTGAGGCATTTTTTATGGGGCCTCTATAGACTTGGGGTAAAAGAGTGGGGGTGGTTTCATTCTCCACATTGCTGCAAATCGTTCTTATAATGTAATGATGGGACTTGGGATTTGAACAAATAATCAAGATGAGATACAAGCCTATAGAAATATGCAAATGTTTTCTTTAGAAAATAGAGTCTCACACATACAAATATTTAGTGATTCTATGTTTGTAGTTAATTGGATTAACAACACTCAGTCTTGTTGAAACATCACACTTAATCCTATTTTGAATGATGCTCTAAGATTAAAAAATTCATTTGTGTTTTTCTCATGCCAACAACCCTATAGAGAATGAAACTGAGATGCATATAAACTCTCCAAGTATGGACTAAATCTTGATCAAGGGTTGTGGTGGATCAAAGAAGAATGAGAGGGAAACAATAACACATACTACCGAAATCCTTTCAAGGATCCTTTTGTATAGGTTGACAGGGATCCCTAGTGATTAGTATATGCATGGAATTATCTAAAACTATTTTGGCTTCCTGTTGCACTTATACTTCCTAATATGTATATGGACATATAAATGGATATCTAATTCTCTAGAAGAAAGTATTAGTTTTTGACTCTATAGTATTTACAAGCATTTATTTCAACAAGATGTTTATCTCACATAAAACTCTTATTTTGACATTTTCATGCATTTACACAGTTTTATGTGTCTACAAAATGTAATTTTTATAATTTTCAAAGAGTGAAAATTGTGTTTTTTTGTTCTCTGAAAAAGAAAAAAGAACAAGTATTTTTGTAAAGGCATGCCTTCCTTTTTTATTTATCCCTTCTTTCTTGAAGAGAAGCACAAGCACTACAATTTCTTGGTCTTGAATTCTTGGTTATACAAACATTTTCTAGAATATGAACCATATCCCTATCTAATATAAAAACTTTCCGTGCATAGAAAATAAGTCCATTGTCTAAAAAATAATGAACTTTTGAATAAAATATAGGATCATTTTTCTAGTGTTGTTTAAATTCCTTATTAATAATTATCATTCCCTGAGTGAATTTTGTTTAATGTCTTTTATATGATAGTAAAATTTCAACACAATAATAATGTGACAAGATAGATACTAAGAACCCCACTAAATATGAGTTGTTAATGTTTTTATTCATTAAAATTTATTTATTCATTTCCTTTGAGGAATACTTTTAGTCTACACTGTCGAAAATTTCTTTTGACAACATTTAATTGAAATTAAATCATTGATAAAACTTGAACTTGTAAGTAATTCTTTCCTAGGCCTTGGATAATTGGAACAACTTTGATGGATATATAATTTTGTTCCTATTTGTAGTTGCGTATGTAATGCTAGGATTTGATCCAAAGTGTATTTTAACACAAGAAAGTAGTAGTAGGAATCAACAGAGAAAAATAAATCCCACAATTAATGAAGGTATAAGAGAAATACAATGAAACAGTTGTTGAAAACATGTAGCAAGAAAGGCTCAATTTGAGTTTAGCCTCAGCCATATTGAGTAAATCGAATTTCCACATCAGCAAAAAAACTTGGAGGCAGTTAACTAGTGTGACATGGATCTTGTCACTCAGTTAGCTCAGTAAATTCGAGTTAGAGGTCTTGAATTTTAGTTATGCATGTGTGATTGCTAATTTGGTAATCCAGTTCAGTTATTTTCAGTTGTATTTGGTTAACTGACCTCTAACTATTGATAGAGTCAGTTGAAGGTTAGTTGTGTAGTGGGTAACCAAATTAACTTAGAAATCTATCAGTTAATTGATTAATTAGCCCAAATAGATAGTGCATGTAAGGAATTTGAGTTCCTCAATTGAAGTGGGGATGACAAGGCAGTCTAATAATAGTTGTAAACTAGCGTGAGTGTACAGGTGTTGCATGAGGTCAGGTGCTCCATCCTTGGGAATTGCATAATCAATTTGGAGGAAATTCCTAAATAATAGGGGCTAATTTCCTCAGTATTTGCGTAAGGAAATTGGAGGCTAGGTGAGCTAATATTTTGCTAAGTGTTGGATACTGTTTTTCATTGAGCAGAGAGAACAATTATTCTTTTGCAGGATGAACTCAAAGCTGGATCTAGAAATTGTAATAGATTCTCTATTCAACTGATTAATGCAAAGAGGCTTGAGGGGTTTTTCCTAGTTGGGTTCCCCTAGAAATCACTGTGTATTTATGGTTTTTCTTATTGCATGTGAATGCATGTTGTTTGAAATTATGAAATTCATCCCGTAGATCAGTAGAGTAGAACTGTATCTCTTGATTTTAGATTAAATTTCTTGAGCAGTTGCGATTCTATCAAGTTTCAACAACATTAAAATTTAAATGAAGAAAAAGGAGACCAAAAACATAAGTGAAAAGGGGCCAAAAAAGAAATAAGAGTGAGAGAGAAGAGCATTGGTGAGGCGAAATGAAAGGTCAAGTATATTGGCTTTCACATTATGCAATTTTACCAATAACCTATTTGATTTCTACTCTAAAAGGGTTTTTTTTTGCTATGAGGTAAGGATACAAATGAGTAGTTATGTAAATTTTTGAATGGCCTATGAGCCTACAACCTAGATTTTAAACCAATATTGTCAAAATGAAAACTAAGAAACAAATTGATGCTAGTCATTTTGTTTTCACTTTGGGTTCCTTGGGTAAATATCATGTTCTCATCTAATGAACTTCTCTATATGTCGTGCTATTTTATATATGTGAGTTTAAATAAAAACTACTCTATAATTTTAATGGTTTCTTGGTTATTTTAATGATGAGAATTCATTCCCATCTATAAGTTGATGATTTATTTTAGTTTTACATTTGTCATGAGAAATTAAAGAATCCTAATGGCTCTCTGAACCCTCCATTATTCAATTATTTATGAGATATAAATATATGGTTTCTATTAGAAAACTATTGCACTATTCTATAGGGTTTCTAATTTTGGGTGTCACGATTAGTGATTCCTGAGGGAAGACAAAGCAATTTCTTTGATTACTATGGTTTTAGAATGGCATTTTATCACTTTGAATTATTGTACAACTTGTTGAATTCCAATTGGAGATATGTGATGGCCTTGAGGATATTTGCACCATAGTAATACTACCTCCTCTTCTCTAGGGCTATATGACTCACTAGTTGGGCTTGTATCATTGGCTAGATGCTACTTTGGTCGTAGGATAGTCCATCAAGTGGTAGTTAATGGAGCTAAATAAAACCTTAGATTCTTAATTATTGATTCCTCAATTTTTTGATATTTCATGAGCCTCCTATAACATGGATTATATAATTATATTATTTTTAATATCTCAATGCTTTTAGAGTGGAAAAAATGAAGGAAATGACTTGCAAGGTTATTTTAATGGTTATCCTCGTTTGGAAAATTAGGGATGAAAAAAATTCTAAAATCATTTTGAAGCCTTAAATGAAAAAAATTTGTTGTCTAAAACATACTATTGACCAAGACTATATATTATACACACTAATACCTTTCTAATGGTTTAGGATCACATCAGTCATAGCTTGTATGAGAAATTTATAACTCACACAACTTGAGCTACCATGTTTACCACCATGGTACAAGTGAATGCTACAATAGCCCCTATTACTCATCCATATAGGACTAGTTTCATGTTAAATTTGAGCAAGAATCTAGAAGTTTCAAATATGTAACTTTCGTTGAGGGTTTATGGAGTCAAACCTTATCCCTATATGACTATTCGACTTTGTTAAATATAAAGCTACTAGGAGGAGTAGGGGTTCCATTCTTTGCTATTTTATATTGTTGTTGCATAGTTGAGAAGAGTATATAAGAGTGGGAAGTAAGAGACAAAAATTGAGGGGGTTATGATTCTGTAGCATCCATATAGGCTTGAAATCTAAGGTAACTCCATAAAAAATAATTCTTCCTTTGTACTTGTATATTTCCCAAAAGAAATAAAAGAGAGAAAAATAGCCTTAGTTTCTAGCTCATTTTTCTCCTGTAATAGTTTCCCAAGGAAAATTTATGTGCCTATTGTGGATTGTGTGCATATTTATTTCTATTTTATATTTTTCATATTCCAACTACTTTAAATAACTAAGTAGAAAATAAACTAACATAATAATATGAAATGTAAGAGAAAGTTTAGTAGTAAATATTTTAGTAATTTTTTTTTGTAAGCTTGGTAGATCCTCCTTTTTTCATTAATTATAAAGAAAATTTACACCACATAGATTGGCTAGGTGGCCTCAAGTTGCTTGGTGGGAAACCAAGTCTGTTGGCCACCTATCCACATTGTATGCCATCCAGAAAACTAAAAAAAAGAGAAAAAAGAAAAAAAAATCAATCTTTCTATCCAAGCTATATAAGTCTCAGATCCTTGTCCATTCTCTAGAGATCTACATACATACATACATACATACATACATACATACATACATACATACATACATACATACATACATACATACATAC
>APFE030918423.1:9481-25890 GCA_000404065.3 Pinus taeda
ATTTTCCACAGTTTTCCGTTCAGTTTGTCGACGTTTCGAACCCCAACGGGGGTCCATCATCAGGACGCTTCTGAAAGATAGAAATGAAATGAAAGAAAGAGGAAAGATGATGAGAGAAGGAGCGGGAACCTGCTTATAAATACACATAGGAACCCTAAAATGCGAGCCGACACTGCTTTCCATTAATTCAAGAATTTAATATTTTATTTGATATTTAAATAAATTTAATTTTATTATTAAGATTAATTATTCCATTAATAAATTTATTATTATTAATATGATAATTATTATTAATATAATTAAAAGAAATAATTAATTATAATGTTAATTAAAATGATAAAATTATTAATACCTAATCTAATGAAATAATAATCTTTTTTAATTTTTTTTGTTTACAGTTTTAATTCTTATTTTTTATTTCTCATTTTTAAGGATTAATTCATTTTATTTTTTAACTACCATTTAATAAAACCTAATCCTCATAGTCTATAAACCAATTAATAGTCATATTTAGTTTTATTACATTTATATTACCTTAGGAGTTACCGACAAGATTGCGAGAATATTGTATTTTTGTGTTCCTTATGGGCTCCTTGAATTTTTACATGAATGACCAACAACTAGCTAGTTTCATGTGATGATATGAATGGATTTCCAGTCTTAAATAGTACAACTGATTGAGTTTGATGAGCTATTGTTGTATGTTCTTTACATTTCCTCGAAACCCCTCCCAGCTCCATCAAACTTCGATTGCGACAAGCCTTGGGCGAGACTCCTTGCCCTTTGAGTAAGGTGAAAATGTTGGTGTTGTCCTAGACTAAAACAGAGCCTTGTTGGCCCCTTGAGCCTGAACCCATGGTATCTTCCCTATCATCATTTTCATGCCAAAAGATTGTTCCATTGTCGGGACCTAAAATCAAAGAAAGGGGTTTGGAATATGGTTTCAAGGATCTTTAAGAAAGAAATAAGAAACTAGTGGGATGACCAAGTGGATCAATTTGTGTTGCAACAAGTTTTCCTTCGAAGTCAAATTGTTGCTAAGGTGAACGAAGAGATCTTGTATTCAGAAGTTGTAAGTGATTAGTACGAGATCTTCTGGTGTAGGTTCCTGGAGGAACTATACAATTGGTTGCATAGACTGCAAGTGAAGGGTTGGCCAAAGGGAAAACAACCATCTCATCATAGTTGGAGCTTCACTGATCTTTGAGCACTCCAACAC
Organism: Pinus taeda; assembly: GCA_000404065.3. Classification (NCBI taxonomy): domain Eukaryota; kingdom Viridiplantae; phylum Streptophyta; class Pinopsida; order Pinales; family Pinaceae; genus Pinus; species Pinus taeda. The sequence continues at coordinate 10,701 of APFE030918423.1, forward strand.
TTGGACACTAATCTGACCAGAGCAGTAGATTTTTGGGTAGGAGGGATACGTGGTCGCGTTCGCTGCAGAAAGTTATCAATCCTTATCAAAGGCTGATTCGGTGTTCAGATCGGGGCTGAGGGGAAAATTGTTGAAGGAAGTACCCTTTTGGATTAAAGTTTTGATGGTGGAGGAAGGTTTAATTTCTTTCTAAGAAGTGAGTATGGTAGCATAGAACCCGAGTGCTAGAGGAAGGATACAAGGGGGGAATGCTACTGAACAGGGGACTGTGATTCCACTGAAAGGATGGATGTAGAAGACTAGCGAAGGGCTAGGGAAGTGAGATCGCAAAGGAGGGCATTGATAGCAGAAAAGCAACAGGAAAGGGCCATGCAGACTATGAAGGTGCATTCGGAGGTACCACACCAAGAAGGAGTGGTGTCGAAGGGTCCAAAAGGAAGAGATGAGATGGCAGAGAAATCATAGCAAGGAATAGAGACAAATGAGCCAGGTGGAAGCACGAAAGGCGGTAGGATCCATCCCTCCCCAGTCGCAGGGGAGGTGTCTAATGGAAGTGGTTGCAGCAAGCAAGGGGAAGAGATGGATGATGAGATGTGTGATGTTATGAAACAATTGTTTGGAGGAAAACGTGACAGATGAAATCAAGCATCCAACCCCCCAAGATCAAGTAGCATTCACCCTGACCTTCCCTTGTACTTTACAACAACCCTGGTAAATCTTTTTCTAAGTTGCTTAAGGAAATACAGATACATAGTGTGCATGTTAGATATAAAATAGATTTTGGTACCTTTAATAGTAGTGGGAATAGTAGTCTTAGTAATCTAGGATTGCAAGGATCTCAACATCCAAGGACCCAAGGTTTTGTGCTTCTAGTACGCACTTAGGACAAAATGGAAGGATCCTTTACCAGATACCTAGAGTTCTTGGGTCGAGGGAATGAGGATGTGGAGCAACACTAGTATGCCTGCAAAGTGATATGGAGATATCGCCAAATGCCAGACAACATGAAGGTGATCGAATTCCATACCACCCTTAGGGAGAGAGACCTGAGATGGTTTATCAAATAGGTAGAGCTAAACTAGAATCTGACAGTGGATGAAAACAAGAAGAGCTTGTACAGGAATTCAAGCTTCCACAGATAGATCAGCAAGGGATGTCAGCGTTATGGGAGATAAAACATTGTGATGGAGAGACTGCCTAGGAATTGATGTAGAGGTTCAAGGACACAATCGGAAAGCTAATTTATCCCATAGATCCCAATCACCAAAGGGATTGGTTTATCAGGGCACTCTTACCCCTTACCCAGATGCCCTTAACATAACAAAAGGTTAAGACCCTTTATCATGATATGGAGAAGAAAAATTGCATTGATGCAATGGCAGGATACCCACATGGATATCAGAGGAAGGGTCACAAGATTCATTGATCATGGGACTCCAACAATAGATAGTCAACTTAACAGAAAAAATTGAAATATTTACAACCGATCCACCCAATGAGACCCAACATATAATACACCCATTGCTTGGTTGAAGGTCATGTCATGAATGAATGTGTGAGGCTAAGAGGCATGAATCCTACATCAGGGCTCACTGAATCATAGGGGGATCCACCTACAACTGGGGTTGGGACAATAGGATCGCAAGGGGCATTTCTGGGCTGAAACCATCCTTATCATAGTGAGGTCTGCAGGAGCTATGGCCACTCACCTCAATTGTGCTTGATATTGCAGAAATATTCGACTATACCAAACAATACCTACTATGAGTTATGTGTGTCCATGACTCACCACACTGAACAATGTCAAGCATTGGATGCTCTGGTAGAGAGGCTAGACCAGTCGAATTTTAGAATCAATGAGACCAATCTCGGAGGGACAAGAACAAGAGGAGGAATGAGAGGAGGAAGAATAGGGGGCAAGGGACCTATGCGATGCTACAACTATGACAAGGAGGGACATGTCGCCAGAGACTATCATCTTCCATGAAGACCTTGGTGCTCTCAATGTTGGGTTAACGCACACGAAACAAAGAACTGCCCTGGGTTGATCGCAAGAAGGGAAAAGCGAACTAGGCAAAGGGGAGCTAACTTGATCAATGTAAAACCAAGATCTACTGAAATAATCCCTCTATCTAACATAAATATAGTAACCATAGGAGGAAAGAAGACGGGGGTTGATCAGGGTACGTTAGAGAAACCTTAGATTGTTCCAGTAGCTTCCCCAAAAAAAATCATATGACCTTCGACAAGAGAAATGATACTATCAGGAGGTAACAAAAATATTTGAAAACTTGGTGATACCCTAGAAGGATAAGGTACCAAATTTAACAAAGTCCACCATGTTCCGCCCAATTGAGGAATGGTTTCAGATATTCTTACAGATTGTGAATAATGATTAGATGTTAGGAGAGCTACACACGAGTCTGAAAGTAGTTCTTCCAGAAGGAGAAATTGAGGAAGAAGGAATCTCAACAAATGTTCCAAAGAAGCATACGAGGAGAGCCTGAAGAAATAGGAAAAGAATAGGCAGGGAGTTCTAAATTAACGCACAAGTGGCATGATTCTAGATCAAAGACACAATGTTGGACCTGGGTTTAGCCGTTAACATTCTTCCTAGGAAAACATGGGAGGCACTGGGAAAACCATAGTTGAAGTACTCACCGATCTAGTTGTGGATGGCTAACTAATACTGCATTTTTCCCATTGGGAGGTTGGAAGAAGCGGAAGTAGATGTCGCAGGGGTGAAAACACATGTAGAATTTGAGGTAATATATATAATGGGGGGAAAGTATCCTTACCCAGCACTACTTGACATCAACTGTGTGTATGAGAATTATGTTTTCATTGATATCAAGAAGGAGTTAATGATCTTTGAAGTAGAAGGGGTACAGGTATTACAACTGTTGGATCTGTACTAAGGACCAAGACTCATGAAACCAGTAGATAACTGAGATGAACCTAGAACACTAGACCATCTATACCGATTAAGAGCAGGGAGAAGGAAATATTACATCAATCCCACAACGGAGGGGTCAGAAAGGAGGATACAAATTCAATACAAGACTTTGCGCTATAATATGTCACATCAACTGGATTGGGATAGAGGTAAGTGATTATCCTACTTTCCATGGCATAGACTCGGTAGACATATTTCTAAGTAAAGTTGATAGAACCATAATGGAAAGCCACAAGGTACCTTTGTTGGACATTGCACTGCAAGAAACCTATCACGGTGGTGGGGATCTAACCGCAACACCCTTCATGATTGTGACAAGGTCAAACGAGCCATGAGAAAAAGGTTCAAGCAGAAAGGGGACCGACCATGAGAAAGTGTAAAATACAGAGGGGACTCTTATCCCTAGCAACACTTGGAATGTTGCACAAACAAATGAAACAAGGAATGGATTCTAAAGGAGATATGGGTACACATGTTTGTACATACCTTGGGTAGAGTCCCACAACTTTGATATATACAAGAAGAAATTTGAAGACAAACTGGGGACTGGGACGCATTGGATGAAAAATTCCATAGAAATTTTGCATTTAAAGATAGTGACAGAAGGCTAACTGAGGCTTTGTATGCCATCAAAAGAATACTCTTCACCTCATGATAGTTATGGGGAGGATGCATTGATGAAAAAATTCTGCAATACGTTTACGAGTCAGGGTACCCAGAGTCCCTGGATTGCAAGATGGTGAGCACAAATCCACAGAAGGATGATTTAGAGGGACTTAGGCACCTAACTTTTAAAGAGACTAAAGGATAAAGAGATATTCAGGAGGGATCGTAACAGATGCTCCCCACTTACTCCTAGTAAAACTGTGGAAGCATAATATCAGGTCGGAGGACAAACCAAAGATGGCATCTATAGGGGACTACTAGGATGAGCACACGACTAAGGAAATTTTTGATCTGTTGTGTGAGTATGAGGATTTATTCCTAGCTTCAATCACAGAGTTAAAAGGAATCAAAGGAGATATCAGTGAAATGAAAATTGTGTTAAAGCCATATCCCAAGCTTGTGAAGCACAGACCTTATAGGCTTAACCTAAGAGTAAAAGAAAAGTTCAAGAAGGAGATAGATAAAATGCTAGAGGCATGACTCATCTTTTCAGTAGACGAAACATAATGGATCAACCCAATAGTGATCTAGAACAAGAAGGACGCCATAGAAATAAGGGTCTATGTAGACTACTGTCACCTCAACAATGCTTAAGTCCATGACCCATTTCCCATGCCTTTCAGTGATCAGGTCTTCGATAATGTTGCAGGAAATGAAGCCTACTCCTTTATAGACAGGTTCTCAAGGTACCATCAAGTCCATATAGAAAAGGAGGACAAGAAGAAAACGATGTTTACCAAAGAATGGGGCTTATACATATATCATGTCATACCTTTTGGCCTAACTAATGCACCTGTTGTATTCTCCCGACTTTCAAAAACTACATTCACTAGTTATTGGAGGTATACATGGACGATTGGATAGTGTACAACCTATTGAAGAAGCATGCCCACTTACTTAGAGTAATTTTTGATCGGTGCAGACAACTGCAAATCTCCCTAAAACTAAAGAAGTGTATGTTTCTTGTTCCATTTGGTATGTTGTTGGGCCACATAATTTTCAAAGATGGTGTTTGTGTGGACCCTACAAAGGTTGAGGAAATTTTAAATATGGATTCTCCAACCAATGTGAAGCAATTTCGATTGACACTGGACCACATTGGGTATTATCGTTGATTCATCTACAACTCTGTGTCCATAATCGCTCCCATGGAGAAGTTGCTCAAGAAGATGGAAACATTCAACATGATGGAGACGTGTCGAGCGACGTTGAACATCCTCAGGGAAAATTTGGTAAGTACGCCCATCTTAGTATACTCAGAATGAACAAACAATTCCACACACATATCGATGCATCAAGTATTGCACTAGGGGTAGTGTTGGCGTAGCCAGGGGAAGGAAACTTGGATCATCCAACATACTTTGCAAGTAGGAAAATGTCAACTACATAAAAGAGCTATACCACGACCGAGAGAAAAGAATTAGCCAATGTATACTCCTTGCAAAATTTTTGGCACTATTTACTTGGAGCCCCATTCAAATTATTTACAGATCACTCTACATTAAAATACTTGGTCAACAACCCAGTCTTAGAGGGAAGAATCTGCAGGTGGTTAGTGTTGTTCCATTAGTTGAATGTGGCACCAGATCACCACTCCAAACTGGAATATGGGGAAAGTGGGGAATCCCTAGATGATCAACTACCGTACACTGATTTATTCCGCATAAAAGCAATACCTAACTACTTGGAGCAAATCCCAACTTTTCTAGCCACAAGGAAATGTTTGAAGGGACATAGGTGACACAAAAGAGATACATGGTGGTGTGTGTAGCTGACTATTAGATAATCACATGAAATCTATATAAGTTGGGCCTAGATCGAGTCTTGCAATGATGTCTCCTCCAACATGAACGATAAGATGTCCTATGGGAGTTCCACTATGGAGTTGTGGGAGGGCATGTCAGGGGAAAAGCAATGGTGAGGAAGGTCTTACAAGGTTATGGTGGCCTACACTCTATAAGGATGCCAAAGAATATGCAAAAGACTGTGATGTGTGTGAGAGAGTTAGAAAATTCTCGCATCATGATGAATTACCACTATAGTTGATACGTACAGTGTAGATTTTTTAGAAGTGGGTAGTTGATTTTATTGGGCCGATCAATCCACCACCACGTCATTCTCATGCACGATATATCATCACAACTACCAAATATCTCACGTGATGGGGAGAGGCAACACTAGTGAAATATTGTACAATTGACACAACCATGAGGTTCATCTTTGAAAACATCATATCTAGGTTTGGATGCCCAAAACTCCTAACAAGTGACCAAGGGACTCATTTTATAAATGAAATAATTGTGTCCTTACTGCAGAATTTCCTAGTCCAACATCATAAGAGTAGCTCGTACCATCCTCAGGTGAATGGGATGGTTGAAGCATTCAACAAGATATTGAAAAAGGGACTAACGAAGATATGGTCAGTGAGTCGAGATGATTGGGATGAGCGTGTGTCAGCCACACTATGGGCATACCGAATGAAAGTCAAGTGCTCACACAAGCAAACACCGTTCTAGTTGGTCTATGGACAGGAAGCCATTGTACCGGCTAAAGTTTTTAGTACCGAGCATATTCATTGCCCGAGCTACAAATATGACAGACTATGCATCACTACAGAAGTGATTGGAGGAATTGATGGAATTAGATGAAGCCATATTTCTAGCGGAATTCCACTAGTCTGTCGAGCAAACAAGGCAGAAAGCATGGCATGATAGGCACATTAAGAGAAAATCGTTCACAGTTGGAGGACAATTTTTATTATACGACAGCAAGTCATAGAAATTCTCGAGTCAGTTGTAGATGCATTGGCTTGGTCCATTCATAGTCGTGGAAGTTAGGGAATCCAGAGTAATGAAACTAGCACAACTGGATGGAATATTGTTATGAGTATGGATGAATGGTGCATGCCTGAAGCCTTTCCACTAGAACAATACCCAATCCTCTAATTGATGAGTTCTCTTAAAATGGATTATAGGTAGGTTTAGAGTCAGTAGGAATAAGACAGCCAAATAATCAGTCCATTTAAGTTTCATTTTCTTTTATTCTCCATACAATAATTCTCGCGAGTTAGTTTAGTTACAACACATATGCCACCTCAACACAACCGACTATAGTTGGGGAGGTCAATCACATGTTTCACACATTTTATCCATCGTACGCAGAGCCTTTTCTATAATAATTAGGTAGGAATACCCCTTTCAGGTAAATTTCCATAGAATATTTTCCCGTTATGGAAAGATTTAACCAATAAAGCTGCCATTATAGTCACATTATTACCCATCTTCTCAACCTTGTACTTTTCCCTTCATGTGTCATCCAATTCAGGCATAGCTCAGCCAAAGGCCAGTTAACATGATCGAGTCTGCATAGGGAAAGTTGTCGTAGTAATTAGTTAGCGAGTCTAGTCAGAGATATCGTGTCAAAGCTAGTCTACTTAATTTGCATGGTTATATAGGAATTTTAGAAGTTCTAATTTAGGTGACATAAATCTTCGAGTCTCGGATCGAAACTCAGGAACATCACTCAGGCACTAGCTATCAGCCTCTTGTAACTATTGTATATCAGTGACACAAAAGTATGATGAAGATAATCTTAGTTCTAGAAGACAAATTAGATGACCGAATTATGATTATAGAATCATTGTATGGTAAATATGATAAGGCCACACTAGTAGACAACGATATTTTAGATTGTTTCCAGTTTCTACTTGTCAAGCCAGAGGTATATACAAAAGAAGTGTTGAAGCGTGATAGCACAATGGTGACAAACATCAAAGGAACATTTCAATCACTTCAGTGGTCGACTTTGATCAATTTGAGGAGTCCACCAATTTTCAGACCGTTTTTGCTGCTATGAAATGTACTAAACTTCTAGTGAGAAGGATGCATGGTGGCTTACTCTCGTTAGACAAGGAATATCCAATTCATGTGGAAGACATACAACACCTCACCGGACTCTAAGCAACAGGAGATGCAACCTCGACAACATTCCAGACTAGGTCAAAGTGAGCAGTGAAAGAGGGGGACAATGATTATGACATCAAACATAACACAAAGCATACTGGCAAGGGCACCAAAATAGATTTGATCAACAAGGACCAAATCAAATTCACCTGCTACAACATTGCAGAGAAGGTAATGAGACACTCCTCCAAAAATGAGTGCACATTGGAAATTGTATCAATTGTGGAGCACTGTTGCAAGGGACCTTCGCTCAACTGATTGGCATTTATACTGAATGAGAAATTTGAAGCTTGCAAAGATGTATACAGATGAATCACAAATTTCATTTTTGGGTAGTTGATTATGACTTTCATGATGTGGAAACGGTGCCTGCCAAGAGGAAGTGATCCAGGTGGATATTGGTGGCCACTCGCCTATTCCACTTGGACCTCCACCATTGTTTCTTTTAGTTTTTCAGTTTCCTTAATTGTAGCACAATTTACTATTTTTGGCATTTTTTCGAGACCTAAACTTATGGATTCATTTTGAGGCAGTAAACAACATTGTTTGTGAAAACCATTGGTGGCATATATGATTGTTCAACTCGATATTCACTATCAATAGATGTAGTCCTCATATAGATCTTTCTAATGAGGTACCTTGTGCATCAAATGAAGATGGTATGCCAAAGTTACGACCCTGGGAAGTTGATGTACCAACTTACCCCAAAGGGGCCTACAATTTGGTGTTTCATCTCCTAGGGTTAGGTTTTTGGATGTTTAGGTTTTTCCATTGTTTCTCAATAATAAATAGGTTTTCAAGCCTCATTGTAACACAGTTCAGAGGCACGTAGCCACCACATCTCTTCTCAGATATAAACTACCATCGCCCGAGCTAGTCTTATCTCCATTATGTTTGTAATCATATTTTAGTATTTGATATTAATGAGATGAAGTGTTATTTCTACTACATCTCTATATATATTGTTATATTTGTAATTTATTGTGTTCCTATTTAAATTTAGATCAGGGAGGAACCTCACAGAAATCACAGATTACCAACCTCTGGTTCTCAGATACACACCATGGAGGATGTTTGGGGACCCAAACAGGAAAGAGATCAATGAGGAATGCTTTAAGGAATGGTATGAGAAGATGTTGGTGACCATAAGGGTAGCGGAAATAATCCCCAAGGTATTGCTTGATAGTTACTCGCAATAAAACAGGTTTGGGTTAACACATGCCACACTTATATTAGGCCATAATGCATCGATCCGGAGACTTTCCAAATGAGTTCATAGAGGTTCACATTGTTAGAATGGTCATTCCACATGGAGGTTAGACCATGGCTAGGAATTTCCTCCGAGATTACAGATGGCCAATTTAAATATTTGTTTAGGGGCATGCAACCAGAACCGTAGACATGAGACATGGATAGGAGCAACAAGAAAAGGGGGTTGGAGGAGGATTTATAGCCAATGGTCTGTCAAATGGGGCAACATATGAGCTCCATTAAACAAACAATTTCTAGCTTCATGGGTTCACCAGGTATGACTCCCCAGTCCAGTCTTTTTCAAGGGTTTACTTTGTTTAATTCGATCATAACTACTCCCCTCATTGTTATTCCACCTCACAGCCCTCACTCTCAGACTAAGCCAACCATCCCCAAACCCAGGTAGCCCAAAGGCACCAAGGTACCAGTAGCCAAGAAAGAAAGGGCAATGCCTGTCGTGACTATTGTTGACCTCACCGAGGATTGACTCCAGACAACATTAGCCTCTGTAATTGTTGAAGAAAACCCACAATACACCTCTATTATTTCACCCAAGTCATGGGATCCTTCCTCCCACACATATTCCACCTTCGCGACCCTGTCTGACACAATCCCTACAAGAACCTGCATAGCCACAAAATAAATGGAATTTTACTAGGCTATCTAGTCCACATAGTCGTTGGACAGTGGTGAAGTCCATTTATTATTCAAACCTCCCTAGTATAACTATTGCTAGTAACAATCCCGTTACTGAGCAAGGAACCAATCACTTCATAAATACAATCCACTGTGATCAGACTATTTGAAGCCTCATTTCCTATAGATTTCCCCATTGTCTCGGAACTAGTCATTATCCCTTGCACTCCCTAGTTTCTTGAGACCATGCAGCCTGTAACTTCCCTCCAAGGCCACTTTGAAAAATCCATTGCTAGTGGCCAACCCCTGCAAAGCACCTTCCCGGACCCATCAACAATGTAGCCGTATAACCTTCAACATTGGTCATCCACATAGTTGTTTGGATTTATCCAAAATGTAGCTCAAAGGGCTAAACAGATCCACAATGACCTAGTCGTCGAGCACGAGAAGCAGAAGAAACAAATTGTTGCTATCATGGCAGAGTGAGATTAGCTCCAACAGACCAATCAACAGCCACAGTTGCAGGTCAATAAGGTCACATCGAAGCTAAGATCACTTTGGCCAACGTGGTTGATTTAGTAATTGAAGCATCCGAGGATTTTTCATCCATCACATTGGTTGACTGTTGTGACCATATTTAGATAGCATGCACGAAACTTGTGGCCACCAACAAAGAGTTGAAGAATATTTTAGATATGTCCAAAGTAACATTTCCTGATCTAGCTACAAGCTATATCACGGAAATCAAGCAGAAACTCAACACTATCACTTCACTAAAAGCTTTGCTAACGGATGCCCTTGCAGATGGTTATGTGCTACTGAAGCAAGTCAATGATTGGTCAGGTGGCTTGTCCATGAAAAACGAGCGAGTCTATCCACTTCACCAACAACTCCAACAACACATCGTGGACAACAAGATCTACAAGGATAAAGGGCAATTGATCAAAATTGATGACGAGATCACCTCTCTCGAGGCTAGGGTACAGTAAATTGAGGAGGAATCAGTCGTAACAAAGAAGAAAATTCAAGACCTGAGGCCCCCGGTCCATAAATGGGTAAGAGCACTACAGGAGGTATGTGAAAATGTGTAAGAATAGTGGAACACCCTAAAAAATGCTCAGCCTAAGCAACCAAACTCCACATCCACAGACGAATTTCCCTAATAAGCAGAAACCCTCACAGGAGCTTGGTAGGCGACATTGCAAGATTATAACCGCTTCCTCTAGGAAACTATTGTCGCAGTACATGAGTTGGGGCCTTTGTTTGGAAAAGAAGGCCATAGTGTACCAGAAGAAGTAGGATGAGCACAGCCAGTGGTAGAAGAAACATTGTCACAAGAGGAGGAACTAGCACAACAACAAACAATAACAATAGAGACCCCTTCAGGAGAAACAACAGAGATAACAACACTGGAGATAGATTGACTTGGGGAAGAGTCAAAGAATTGTGGTTAGGGCATGCTGGGGTCTTAATTTTGAATTTTGGATTTTGGCAGGAAGAAAGGTCAAGAATAGGTGGCAGGGACAATGGTCTGAGTTGTGGAGCTGACAGCCAAAGGAAAGGTACAAGAACTGGGTGTGAACGGGAATTTATGACTAGGTGGTGAAAGAGTACAGAAACAATAGAGCAAGGTAAATAGAAGGTAGTCGAGGGCGAAGTCATCCAAACAGAGCTGGCAATGGGAATGTAAAAAAAAGGATAAAAGGCAAAAGATAGTATGAGGAAGTGTTTGGTGATGAGGGGTGAAATAGGGTAGGATCCTGAGAGTCAGATTGATTGTGGAAGAGCTAGGTCTATCGTCCGCTCTTCTTATGATTTATTCCTATCATTTGTGTTCTGTAAAAGTACTCTATGTATTTAATGAATGGGCCTCAAGCCTTTTGTATTATGTCATGTACTCTATTATATTATAGTTAATGAAATAAGCAGTTTGGGTTCCTTATTGTATTGTTGTGTTCCTTATGGGCTCTTTAATTTTTTAAATGAATTACCAAAAGCTACATAGTTTCCTGTGATGACATGAATGGAATGACAATCTTAGATGGTACAATGGATTGAGTGTGATGAGCTATTTTGGTATTTTCTTTACATTTCCTCGTTACCCCTCCCAGCTCCATTTAACTTCAATTATGGCATGCTTCGGATGAGACTCCTTTCCATCCAGGTAAGGTGAAAATTTCAAAATTTTCCTAGACTACAACGAAGCCTTGTTGGCCCCTTGAGCCTAAACATAGTGTCTCTTCCCTGTTGTCATTTTTGTGCCAACAGAAACTTGTTTTTTTTGGCTTGAGAGAGTATTGTTGGACCTTTCTCCTTCCCATCCAAAACTAGTACCTCCACCTCTATATGTCATCTCTTTAAACTTAATACTTTATAGATGCAATCCATCCATCTATCTTTCTATATATGAATGAATGAGCGTCCACTATTTTATGTGTTTATGGGTATAACGTACCTCTGGTCCTTTTGTCTTGGAGGGATTTTTTAATTTGTTGGGAACCTCATAATTTGTTTGAGAAATCTGGTTTTGGTATTCCTTTGGATCTTTGAGATGAGGAGAAACACTTTCTGCAATTGATGCAAACTTGGATTACACACATATTGTTAAAAAAGTTTGCAAGCGTCTCAACTAAACTTTGGCACCTTGAAATTGGATAACTTACCATTTGATAGAACATATTGTCTATATTGTAATACCATTATAAAATGTTTGTGAATGTTTCAGCTATAATTTGGCACCTCTAACTTGAATAACATACCATTTGGCAAAAATATTATGTATATTGTAACACCATTATAATTGATTTATTGGAAAACACTATTGAAAAATATTTCATCTATAAACATTTTCAGATGTAAATGAAAAGAGGATAAAGAACAAATCAATGCAATACTACCACGATCACTAAATTTTTTTTGTAGAAAATTAATGCAATGTTGTGGTAGAAGTACAACAACCAATTAAAAATACCTGACAGGCTAGAAAATGCTATTGTTTTAGCCCTTGTCCAATTTGGACATAGATGGTGCTCTTTACCAAATTTTACATAGATAAAAAAGTTAGAAATTCCACTATTATGATAAATTACCTTTTGCAACTATATTTATTAGTTTAGAATAATGCACAATGTTACAACCCTCTCTAGAACACTTTTTCTAAGAATATTTGTTTTAGACTTTAAGTCATTTGTAATGGTTAATTTATTTTTTGATATGGTCTGATATGGAAACTTTAGAATTCTAGTTTTTGATGCATATGAATGTACCTATGCTCTCTTTAACATATAATTCTGATTTCAAACATGTTTTATGGTAAAATTTTGACTACCAATTTAAAAATTCCCACTGAATTTAGAATGGAGGAAAGTGTAGACTGTTATGTCTTTTAGCTTATTCCAATCTTACATAAATTCAAGTTGTTGGGCGTATTTCCCTACAGAAAATGAGCAATCCAACCTTGCAAGGGCCCATCTAGATTCCACCCAACGACTTTGGATTGGTGCACTTGCTAAATTTGCTTCCATGGGCTTTTGGAACCAAGAGGGCTTCATTAAAATGTGATTCAATTATAACTTCAGGATTAATTGAATACTTATTGAAAAAATTTGGATGAATATTTCTTGCACTCAATAAAACCCAATTTTCAAACTTAGTCAATTGCTTTTGCAACACTTTTACTTAGAACTCTTAGACAAAATGTAGTTCTTTTAAGATGAATATTTGAATCAATACATCATCCCCATGTTTTCTACCCTTGTGTTATTGGGTCTGATTAAAGAGAAAACAAACTTGTGAACATCCAAATCTCACATGAATTATCATAGAAAAATGGTCTATGTGAATGCCATGACCATGAATTTCCAAATGCACACAAAACTTATAGAACAAAATGGAAAACTAGGTAGTAATTTATGATGATTATAAAGGACTTATCTAGTGAATTTCTGATATAAGACAAGATTGGAATCCCAGGAGGCTTTGAGGGAATGGAAAGACGAATGACATGCATAATTGTATAAATTAATGTGTAGATATTTTAATTCACTAAAACACAAGACTTAAATCTACTCCACTCATCTGCAAAATTCAATTTACAATTTAGAACAATAATTTGGCAAAGACACATCAATCACATACATGAGAACATAGACGTATCTAAGGGGAAAGCAACTAATAAAAACCCCTTCAGCCTTGTTTTCATTATTAAAGTGAACAAGAGAAGCTATTACAATTGTAAGCTCAATCCCAAAACTCAACCTACAAAAGGAAAACTTTTCTCTATCTGTTATGTGTTTTTTAATGACAGATTCTGGCTAGTACTTAACTAAGTCAACACACCACACTAGCACAACACACCGTTTTTACTTACAAAATTATTGAGTAATTGGGCCCCTATTATTTAGCAAATTCCTCTAATTGATTGCACAATTCCCAAGGATGGTCCACTTGACCTCATGCAACACTTGTACACTTCACTAGTTTACAACTACTAGTTAACTACCTTGGAAACTCCACCACAACCATGAAACTCATATCATTTGCATGCATGGGATAATTATTAGTTGATTTATTAGTTAGCCATATTATCCATGAGTTAAACTGATTTCCTACTACTTAACTGACCACCAACTAGTTGTATTAACAGTTAGAACTGGTTGAACTGATTACAATTGAAATTAACTCAACTTGGGCTCCTAAAATTTAGGAATCACTAAATATAACTGAACTTCATGCCCCTAACTTGAATTAGCTAAGCTAATTGAGTGACAAAATCCATGTCACATCGGCTAACTCATTCGAGTTGTTTGTTGATGTGGAATTTCCCAATTTAATTAAGGCAAAATCAAATTGAGAATTTTTTGCTGCATTTTTCAACAAAGAACCAGAGTATCTTTCCCTGCACAGTAAGAGCTAGAGTGTCTATTAGGTCCCTATAATACTAGTGTATTCCCTATATTTTATATTTTGTACACCATAGAATCCCACTATTCTTATTTTTGTTCCCTTACATTATTATTGTTATGTAGGCCCTAATTATATCTTGACCCTTTAGACTCATATGTAAAGTAGGTCTTGTCATTTGAATCATCTAATAATTGTTCATTTATGTTATGTAAAAGGATGTTTCCCCCTTGAAGTGATTTATTATCAAGTCATTTCTATATTGTTTCTTATGTTTTTGCATTATTTTGATTTGGATACATAATATTTGGTACCAAAGCTCTTGATCTTAGGGTTTTGCTGCTTCAAACAAATAATCATGGAGTTTTCACTATAACTTTTTTCTTTGAAGCTTGAGATTGTGAACCTTTTACCACATGGAGGAAAAAACTTGATGAGCATTTGGTTAAATATTCATACCCCCTTTCACTATATTTTCAGAGATATGGTCCAGTATTAGGGTTTTTGTATGCCTCAAATTTCAATCTCAAACTAGTGTCTCAGGGAAATCATCATAAAGTTCTCCTCGAGAATCATATTTGAATTCCATAAATATTGACTAAAATTGCACAAACTTTAGTTTTTTGGATATGAATTTCATGGCCAAAGGTTAAAACAATGACACATGGAACCCTATAAAGGTCCATTCTACCAACCAGTCATAATGAGGTCATTGTGGGATATTTGACATAAATTTATCTTGAAGAATACAATCTTAGTCTAACTTGTGGGTTTTGTAAGAAGACACAAAGAGATACCTCACAATGAAATTTAAGAC
>APFE030918424.1:5064-25522 GCA_000404065.3 Pinus taeda
GTGCAAAGGTCTCCTCATAATCAATCCCCTCTATCTGTGAGAAGCCTCAGCAACAAATCTTGCCTTGTACTTATCCACACTCCCGTCAGCTGCCTGCTTCACTTTGTAGATCCATCTCGAACCCACCACTAATTTCCCCTCCGGTCTTGGGACAAACTCCCATGCACTGTTTCTGACAATCGAATCATACTCTTCCACAATGGCATCTACCCATGCGGGATCCTCCACAACTTCCTCGAAAGAGGATGGCTCAGTCACAACACATTTGATCACAAGAGCCATGTATCCAGTGTACCGATCAGGTGACTTTCTCTACCTGCACAGTGTTGTAGGTGGTCCTACAACCTTCTCTGCATCTTGAGCCAGTCGCTCAGCTTCTGTAGTGCGCTTTCGCCCTCTAATGGTTGGCGTTGCATGAGTGGTCTCTTCCACTCCATGAACTTCATCTTGTGGCTGATACACATACTAAATCTCATCCTTAGGAACTAATAGCTCCTCATCTGCATGCAAGTGTGGCTCCCTCTCAAGCGAACATTTCATGGCTTTCTCTTCCTGAAATTTTATATCCCGTCACACAACAATCTTGCGATTGTCTGGCAAATACACACGATAGTTGTGGGGCTTATCAATGTACCCCACAAATATCCCAACCTCTGCGATCGGCTCCAGCTTCTTCCTGGCATCCTTCGTCACATGCATGTAAATAGGAGAACCAAAAATCCTCAAATGGGAAATATCCGGCCTCTTACCAGAATAAGCTTCCTCGGGTGTACTCACGCCAAGTATCTTGTGAGGACAATGGTTCTGCACATATACTGCAGTATTGCATGCCTCTGCCCACAAGTGAAGGGGTAGGCTCTGATCATGCAACATCGCCCGTACAGCACCCACGATCGTTTTGTTCTTCCGCTCAGCAACCCCGTTCTGTTGTGGGTTATGGGGAGCTATGAGCTCTCTTTGAATCCCTTCTGCGCTGCAAAAGTCCTTGAACTCGCCAGAGATGAATTCACCACCATTGTCGCTCCTAAGAGCCTTCACCTTCTTCCCTGATTCCTTCTCGACCAATGCTTTGAACTCATAGAACTTTGAGTATGTCTCGCTCTTCTTCTGCATGAAGAATATCTAGCACTTTCTAGAGAAATCATCAACAAAGATCACATAGTACCTGTGCTTTGCTGTCGAAGCTACTGAGAAAGGTCCACACACATCTGTGTGAATTCTCTCAAGGATCGTCGTGGTATGACTATCCTTCTCATGAAAGGTGGCTTTCACAAACTTTCCCTAGGTACACCCGTTGCACTGATCTGACTGCACAAGAGTGCCTTTAGGAAGCCCAGTAGAAATCTGCTGCAGTATCTTCAAGGCGTCATGGTGAAGGTGGCCCAATCTCTGGTGCCACAACTCGCCATCATCCCAGCTCACCACTCCTCCTACCTTGCATTCCATTGCTGAGCAGCCATTTACATGCAACTGATAAAGGTTCTTGACTCGAACCCCTATCTTCTAGGTTTCTCCAGTTTTCTTACTGCGTAGGAAAGCCTTTCCCTCGCTGAAAACAACATCATATCCCTTGCCTTCTAACATTGCCACTGAGATAAGATTCTTCTTCAATCTTGGAACATGCATCACTTCCTTCAATACGAAGGGTTTACCAAACTCCCTCTCAAAGGAAATGGTACCGATACTGGTCGCACTGTATCTACCATCATCGCCCATCTCGATGTGCACTCCAAGATCTTTCTCATCCAGATCAGAAAAAAAATCTCAATCTCCTGCCATGTGAAAAGACACAACACTGTCCAAGAACCATATCGATCCCATCAAACTTGATACCAAGCATGCGATCAGCAAAAAATCCAGCTCAAACTACGAGGCGAAGGCCTCTCCCACTGTAGATCCAGCAGCTTGCTTATTTTTCTTCTTCTGCGGACAATTTGTGGCATAGTGTCCGTGCTGGTGACAGTGAAAGCACTTCACCTTGGACATGTCCTGCTTCTTGCCTTTCTCACCGGAATGAGAAGCTTTCTTGTTCTTCCCCTTCTTTGCTTTGGTAGCCAAAGTGCAATTTTCTTCATCAGATGCCTTTGATGAAGATCCGTCCCTGGTATTCTGCCTGATCTCCTCTTGCACAAGATCTGACCAAAGTCTCTCCCATCCTGGAAATTTCTCCCGACGATTGACAGAGCCCTGATAGGAATTGCAACTCTTCGGAAGACCAAGGAGAGCCAAGCTCACCAAGTCCTCATCATCGAAAGTCACCCCCACACTTCCCAGCTCATCCTGACATTGGGTGAACTTCGTAAGATACTTGGGCATACTGTCGCCTTTCTCACACTTTATGTTTCTGAGTTTATCCTTGAGCGCCAACTTCCTCTAGTCGCTCTTGCTTTGGAATAGATCTGTCAATGCTTTCCACATCAAGTATGGAGAAGCCTTTCCATGGAGGCTGGACACAATGTGATCCCTCACGCCCTCCAACAGAATCCTTCGACACTTTGCTGTCTTCTTTTGCAAATCCCCGACTTGCGCAGCATCAATAGGTTTTGGGACATCCGCATCTATGAACTCCTTCAACCCATTGTCATCTAAAACCGCCTCTATCCTGTCCTTCCATGCAATATAGTTCGAGTTGCCTTCAAGGGCATACTCCAAACGCAATCCGTTGAAGGACATTTCAACTTTGACACCAAGAAAAAACACTGCTGCAAATTCGAATTCCACCAGCTCAAAACTCAACCGCTTATGATCTAAAATTCGTGAGAACAAAGTATTTCTTGTACAGAGATCGACTGTATTTGCATTCACTGGATATCTCACATTCCAAAAGAAGGATGAATCCAGAGGCTACCTGGCCTGATTACAGACTCTGCCTGAAGAAATAAAATGTAAACACTTTCTGAATAATAGATCCGATGATCAACTTCGCACTGATATCATGTAGAAATCTCTTCTACAAATAAGATAGCTCTGAT
This sequence comes from Pinus taeda, assembly GCA_000404065.3. Lineage (NCBI taxonomy): Eukaryota > Viridiplantae > Streptophyta > Pinopsida > Pinales > Pinaceae > Pinus > Pinus taeda. Next base: position 8,037 of record APFE030918424.1, read on the forward strand.
ACCATGTAGAAAATTCGTGAATAATATGACACTTATTCACAGAGACTATCCTGATTATACACTATTTGCGGAATCATGCATAATACATAACCTCCTCTACGTTGATCATCAATTTGCAGTATTAAAGAAACAATTACATGCGCACATTGAAGCATCAATCACACATATCAACACAATATATCACGGGGAAAGCATAAAGCTGAAAACCCCCATCTATCTATATATTATATTGATTGAGAACATGTAACAATACATAGTACAATACTCCTCGCAAGTACTCAGTACTATCTCCACCTGTTACACACAAACTAGCTCAGATCTGAATCAATCATTGGCTCAAATCTCCTCCTCTGCTTGCCTGCCTCCACTCCTCAATCGTGCATGAGAATACTATTGAATGGCTGAACCAAACTCGTATTTCCCTTGTGTAACACTACGCAATCCTCATTGGAAATCTCAATCCACTGATTGTGCAAATCACATGCACAGCTATAGTCACAACTGACAGCTGTCTTGCCCTTTCACTCACCTCTAACACTTGTCTCCACTGAATTGTCCATGCACTAAGTTAACTGATGTATCTTTTAGTTGATTTATGAGTTAGTAATTATTGAATTAATTAATAATTAATTCACACCACTCATCACTAGTGTATTTGGCAGTTAGACTAAATACAACTATTTCAACTAAGTCAAATTGAACACAACTCCATCAACTCCTCATTCAACTCCACCAAACTCAGTCACTTGAGTTCTAATTGAAGTCCATCATGCAATAGCTCAACTAACCCATAAGAAAAGTGTATTTCCTTCTTGTAGTTGCATGTGCCACATCCGTAGCTCGAACTAAAGTGCTACAAGAGGATAAGATAATGTTTATAGTCCAAATATTATTAAGAGCTAATAATATTCGACTGTTCTATTTTTAGATTGGCAGTCTAAAAATAGACTCCGCCCATATGTCTAAAAATAGAGGTCCATCTATTTTTACCAACTTGACCAAACATCCACAAATAGCATCCTGCAACTCATAGACCATGATCCATATGTCTAAAAATAGACTTTGCACCAAAAATAGCCTAGGGGCACACTTAGTGAAGGTGACTTCTTTTCACTAAGCTCCATCATCTTGTTGCATTTTCAACAATTTGCACTTCATTACCTTGGTCTTATTCTGTTGATAATTAGGAAGCTCCAGTGAGCATCCTACAAAAATCTTGGCCCCTAAAATTTTTAGCTGTTCGGATTTCTACATTGTATTCTTGAAGTGTAGTGACCCAATTGGCTCTTTTCTCCCCCACTTCTCTTTTAATCAATAGTTTCCTTACTGCAGGGTAAGGTACTATTATTTTTGTATGAGTTTCGAGGAGAAAAGGTCTGAAATGTTTCAAGGCTTTAAAGACAACAAAATTTTATTTCTCAATAGCTGAGTAGTTTAACTCGACACCTTGTAAATTTGAACTAAAAAAAGAGATAGGTGCTTCTACGTTTTGATTGTTTAGCTGTGTTAAAACTATCGCATATGATGTATCAGATGAAAAAGTGTACAACACAAAAGGTTTGAGAAAGTATTGAGTGGTTAAAGGAGCATTGATGATGGCCTTTTTGATTAACTCAAATGACTCTATTTCATTTTTACCCCATTTGAAGACTGCATTTTTTCTTATCATTGATTGAAGGAGTAAAACAATCTGTGAGAAATCTGGAACAAATCATTTTACAAAATTGATCTGGCCTAGGAATGATTGCATGGTATTTTTGTTATGTGGGAGAGGACTCTTTTCAGTTTCTTAGATTCTATTAGGATCAACATAAATTCCTTTCTTGGACACTATGAACCCAAGAAGCTTGCCTTTTGCTAAATCAAAGTATGACTTTTTGGGATTCAAACAAATGCCATATTTCTTGCATCTTTCAAAGATATGATTTACGTCATTCAAATTATTTTTTTTGTTCCTAGAGTATACTATGATGTCATCTAGGTAAATAAAAACTGATTTATTTAATTAGCCCTTTAAAAGCAATATCCATGGCACATTGGAATGAAACACCTTCATTGATAAGTCCAAAAGGCATCTTTTGAAAAGCATTTGTTCCCCACTTGATCTTGAATTTTGTCTTTAACCTATCATCTGGATGTACAAGTATCTAATTGTATCCTGAAAATCCATCTAGAAAAGACATTAATTGATAACCTGCAACTAATTGCAATATTTGTTCCATGGTAGGCAAAGGAAAATTATCCTTTTGACAAGCTCTATTTATGTTTCTAAAATCAATAAAATCCTAATATCGCCATTATTTTTTCTTATAGGAACCATATTTGATACCCATTTTGAGTGTCTAAGAAGAAAGATTATTTTTTCTTTTAGAAGTTTGTTCAACTCTGATTTGATTTGACTTTCAAGGTTTGGATGAATCTTTCTTAGATTTTATTGAACTAGTTTCTCGTTAGAAGTCATTTTTATAGTATGTTGAATTACAGAGGAATCATAGGTCTTGAGATCTGAATAATCCCGAGAAAAGACACTTTTATATGTTTTCAAAAAGTTGATGAATGATATCCTTTCCTCGAGTGATAAACCAAGGCCTAGGTTGTTATTTTGAGGTTTTTCAGTTGTACCTAGGTTTACCACTTCAAATCGTAGATTAGAATTCTGAGTCTTGGAGTTGGTAATCTTCTTAGATTTGTCTTTCAAATCATAGAGATCTTCCATTTTGACTATAGATTTCAGAATTGGGTTTTGATCTTGTTTATGGTTGATTTGCAAGTCATGCTCATGTTTATCTATGATTTGTTCCTCATAAGATCCTTCCAATGTAAGGAAACTGATTATATCAACATCATTATCAAACACTCTCCAATTTGTTACATTATTAGGAATGGATGGTCTAAATACTAACTCTATGGAAAATCTATCTAGATTAAATTCTTCTGAAGGTATAAGTCTGGATGTTAGATTGGCAAGTAAGTCAACACTTGCATTTTGTAATCTAGGGACTGAAGAAATGTTAAAAGCAGTGAAATAAGAAGTAAGATTCTGGGCTAAAGATTGATAATGTTTGAGATGCCTAGACACGCAATGGATTGTGTTTCTTACCTGTTTAATAACTATTTCCATGTCTCCATATACTTGTAAATACTTTGCATTAAGGCCAATGGCTTTGTACAACCCTTGAATCAAAGCTTCATATTCTACAGTATTGTTAGTGCATTGAAATTCAAGCTTGCATGCTAACATGGTTTTTTTCTCCTTGCGGGTTAATTAAGATGCATCCTTCACCTGCAGCATCTTCAAATATGGAACCATCAAAATAAAGAGTCTAGAATAGTGAAATATTTACAATTTTATCAACTACATCTACACACTTGGAAGCATCTGTTTGTGAAAAAATTTCTATCTGAGATATCACATCATTATCTGGAAAGAGAGATCTTTGAGCATTAAAGGATCCCAAGAATGACGCATTTGAGTAGTTTCCAATAATTTTATGGGTGAAAGCTAGAGGTTCATTGCTTCCTTTGAGATCAGTGATTATGTACTTCATGAATTTTTCATGGTCTACTCTGATTTGGTTTGGTTTACCATTATGTGGCAACCACATGTGAGACCATTCAGTTGCAAAGTATCTGTGCAACTTTTTAGAACAATCCTTACTTAGAATTAAACCATAAAACTTAGGGATATTAACCACTAGAATATCGATTATCTGTGAAACATTGGGATTAGAGGAAAGCCTGATTGAAACTGATGCTATCTCTCCAAGTACCTATACTTTAGTTCTGTCCAGTTGAAGTATGTGTACAACAAATTTTTGAGGTGTAATATTCAATTTAGTGCACACGGTTCTTGGGATAATATTTGAAGAGGTTTCTGAATCAACAAGGCAATTATGGACATTTTTGTTGAAAATCTCTTAAGTAGAAAAAATGGAGGTGTATGAGAGATAGACCTATCACCTATCAGAACTAAATCTGAAGGATTTACTTTGTTTGAAGATGAAGGAGGTTTTCCCATATCATAAGCAGCTTGAGTGACCATGGAGGATGGCAGAGGGGTTACAAGAACTGTTTTTAACTCTCTGAGTAGAATTTTGTTGTTATTTGAGTTTAGTCAGCTCATGTAATGAAATATTTTCTCTTATCTTTTTCATATCTTCGACTATGTTATATTCTATTGTGTCTGAGGTCACTAACATCTTGGAAGTAGTAAGAGGATCTAGGCAAATGGAATTAGTTTGAGTAATCTTAGATTTCTTACTTATTGTCTTCTCCTTTAGAGGAGTAGTAGTTTTTTGTTTCTGAATTTTTGTAGACATATCAGGAGAGTTTTTACTTCTTGTAGTTACTTGCATAGCTTGTGATTCCTCTTCAGTTGGAAGAATGAAGTCCCAGATTTCGTTTAACTTGACTTCTTCTTTAGTTTCAGCTTCCTCTTCTGTTGGCGAGTCTTCTTCTGTTTCCGGATTAGACTTAGCATTAAAAATAATATTTGGTGGATGAGATGTAGAAGAAGGATTTATTTTAAATGAGAAAAATTGTTTCTTGGGAGCAGATGATTCCACAACCTATTTCTTGATTTCGACCATTTCGTTGGACATGGTCTTTAACACTTTCTGAAGGCCTTCAAGGTCGAAAGGGTCCTTTGAAGTTTTCTTTTTTGAATCATCTTTCAATGTCACTTTCTTTTATTTCCTTTCATCTGTCTATGATCTCTTTTCTAAAGCAATAATTCTTCTTTCTATAGACAGAACTTCCTTCATGTTTTCTACAAGGTAGCCTTATTGGCTTTGTCTACAAAAACTGCGATATTAGAAGGGAGGGAGGATATGTACCATTCTATTTGTACATCCACTGCAGGTTTTGAGGCTACTGGGGTCTTGTTTAGTAAATTTTTAAATATGGAGTTGAAGTATTTGATCCTTTCATCTGAATTTTCCTTTAAATTGGAAAGACCATTGATTAACGATGCTATAGTCCTATCATCACCAAATTTTGCAAGAAATACTTCTTGAAAAGTATCCCAGTCTCTTATTGAGCCTGCTGGAAGGGAAAAATACCAAGATCTAGCAGATCCTTGGAAAGTATAAGGAAACAGTTTGATTATAACATCTTCATGTGCAACTCCATTAAGATTCATGGCTAGCATAAAGTTATTTAGATGTTATTCAGTAGGAAGAACATCATCAAGATTGTACTTAGGTAACCATTTTCTTAGATTTGCTGGGAGAGCATTTGGATTAGCAACCAGAACAACACCAGGATTTGTCCAAGGTTGAGCAGGTTGATTGGACATAACTTGAGTCGAATACTGGGAAGATGGGAAGGCCGAACCAGAAGTAGGTATAGATGGCAAAGAACTTACTACTGGGTTAGTACTACTAGTAGGAGTACTAATTGAAGAAGTGGATTTTTGATAAGAGGTGGATTGAGTAGAAGTGAATGGAGAAGTGAAATGGATGGAAAGGTGAAGTGATCTCACAGGTATCTGATTCATATCTTGATGTGATAACTTTATTATTTCATGGATGGATGGGAAACTCAAAAGGAGTTACTCCAAGCCTTTCACTTTGTAATCTAGTTAATACACCAGTTTCTCATAATAAGGAAGTGACACTTTCTTCAGAAGCTTCGGGCCTCTCTCGTTTCTCAGTAGAAATGGATATCCATTCCGATTTATGTATCAAATAGTGAACTTTGAGAGACTCGGGAGTGTAATCTGAAGGAGATGGTTGTCTTACTACTTCAGGAGATGGGGGAGACGTTTCTACAGCTTAGATTTTTGATCTAGAGATTTTGAATGAGATTTAGAAGGTGTAGAAGTTGTGGAGGGGTTTTGAATCCTATGAATGTTTTTCGATTGATCTTTAGGTTTATATGCCATTCATAGTCATATGGCCCTCCTTTTAGCACCAAAATTTTGAAGCCTTAGGTTTTTGTTGCTCCAACATGGGGGATAACCATTCGGTCTGGACCTTAAAGGCAACTCCTTTTCTATTTGAAGTGGTGGCTCCAACTGGGGATAATGGGACTAGCTTCCCAGTGTGGGTTTCAAAATGAGAGTGGGTGGTTTTTCAAGCAATTATAGTAATGATAGTGATAACTAAATGGCCTATTTTATCATGCAAATCTCTAGCTAACTTAATCTAATATAAACCCGAGTATTCTATGTGAAATGTGATCTAAAAATATATCCATTTGACATGTGATAATAAAGATCAATCACACATTAAACATAAGTGATAATGTGTAAAGATAATTTCTTTGACTAAATAGTTAGTCAAATAATTGTATAAACTATATCACATATTTCTGATGATTATATATGAAAATAAACAATTTCAGCTAGGCATCATACAATAGTGCAATTAACGCTTAACAAAAAGAACATATCTCATATACAATTCATGAAAATGAGTGTTATCACTAACTAAACTAAAGCATAACTAATCATACAAGATATAAGTACATAAGTGTGAATTTCTGTTCATTTGACTAATGACATAGATCAACTCCTTTCTTTAGATCAAATTATCTTCCAAGTATACAATAGTGCATCAAGAAAGGAAAGTAGTCTGATATTTAAAAGAAATGACCATGTTCCATAATTTCATCAAGGGATTTACAAACTTACAGAAGTGCATTCTTTGCAAATGTTTTTGATAAAATTTTGGACCCTTCTCTAAATGCATGATAAGGGTATAAATATTATTCTAACTAATGTTCAAAAATAGATTATACAAAAATTTGAGGAGGTTTCAAACAACCTTCCTCCTAACTAGTTAACTAACTCTAAAAATAAAAGTGACTTGATGAGTAGAGGTTATAATGATGACTTGTTGTCTACCAGCTTCTCTTTTAAATCACATATATCGACCATCGGTTTGACTTGAGGAGGCACCCCAAACTATTTTCTCACCTATCCTACAAAAATAACATATGTGAGAGGTGGCATCATCCATTGAGTTGAATGGAGTGAGTAGTTGAGGGTCATGATTTGGTTGTGAGGCTTGACAAGGTATTTCCAACACACCTCCTAGTCAGTCATTTCTAACTTTGCAATCGCTTCCCTTTGGATTTCCACTCTTTCCTCCAGCTTTTATAAAAGTCATTTAAATCGAGCAGTATTTTCGGGTTGCCTTATTTCACTAGGTTGGTGGCATGCAAAGTGTGGTTTACCACTTTTGCTATGTTCTTCGACACCCCTACTACTCTTGCCACTGCTAATTCAGCTTCCTTGATCCATGCATCCCAATCAATGAATAGAATGTCCTTATGTGTCTCCTCAATCTCAGGCAGATTAGCTGTCCTTCCCTCTTCTAATTCTTTCCACTTGACGAATTATGAGATCCTTGTGTTTATATCAGTAAATTCAATTCATTGGTCAATCACCTTATCCTTCAGTTGGTCACTGGTGATCAAATAAGGAGCGATATGTGACATCTTTCGACAAAATTGTTCTTGCTATTTTGATAGGAGGGAATTTAGCTCAATTTCCTATCTTCAATAGTGTGATTTTCCACCACCCACCTAATCATATTGGTATATGGGAGTATTTTTGCTCTCGCTCATATTCTGTGAAGGAAAGAACATGTAGCATATTTGAATTGGACTCTCAAAGGTTTTATTGAGTTAGTAATTGCCTTTATGATAGTAATTTTGGGACGCTCATCGTTAAACCTATTGTATATGACTTTCCATGCTATCACTCCCCCATTAGCACTACAAACTGTATCAGAGAATATAGGCGACATTTCTGATAGCTCAGACTCTGCAGTGCTCTACTTTTTTTTCTTCTGCATCACCTTTCGTAGTGACGTGTCTTTTGAAGCTTGCTTGAAATGGAAGAGATATATCAGTGCAGAAAATATAGGGTAATTAAGGCTGAAAGCTCTCTGAAATGAATTTGAATTGTGGGAGGATTTCGAACAAGATACTTAGTGTTAACTAGCCATAAATTGAAACATCATTACCTCTCCTCAGGTTGCTAAACATTAATTACCCTGTCAAACCATTTATTATTATATTAAAACACAATAACTTCCCATGCTTCATGCTTTATTTGTGCATCACAACTTTTAAACATGGTAATATAGCATTGCCTCGAGATAATGCGAAATGAAATTGTGAAAATCACAATATTGCATTTCAAAAATCGTTAAAGGAAGACATAATGGCTTGCATTGTTTATTTGCGACTCTACGAAGTGCGATCATGTGTTATTAGGGCTTTTTGGTCAAAATATTGCAATGGGGAGTTTCATCACATATCGCAATTCGGGATTTAGTTAAAGATGTTTATAATTTTGAAAAAAAAAATGTGAAATGTGATTTGCAATACAAGATCCTAAGCTTGGGTTGTTTTCTAATAGTTTTCAAGGAAATTTCTTAAAGTTAGGATTTATTTTTCAAAGACTAAAAAAATTAGAAAAGGGTCCCCATTTATATGTCAAATATCAACTATTATTTATATAAATGGGGGGGTTGTTACATAGTACAATAGGAAGCAATTATGATATATATGTGCCTTATTATTTACTTACATTTACGTTTATGTATCTTTGCTTCGTGATCTGTTTTATGTGAATTAATGCTTATTTACTGTGTGGAACTAGTAGATTTGTAATCTTTCTACATGATAAGTACAATTAAGTACCTTCACGAAGATCTAAAAGTCATTTTGATAGAGTTTTAGTAGTTGACATTCGGAAGGAATAAATCTTTGTGAAGGTAGATCTAAACCCTAAGAACCTTAGGAACACACCACACAGGCCTTTGGATTCAGAAACCTGTTTCTAGCATCCCCCAAAACCGCTTCAAGTGCGACTGCAGCCTGCGCTATGCAGGTTGTTGTGAAAAGGGCCAACAGTTAGGGTTTCATTGCTTGGCACAATTAAAGATGAACCTGGGTCAAGCCCCATCAAGTCAAAAAATGGTTTTGTTTTCGGGACCGAGATCAATCTGAGGAATGTGTGATGTCGAATAAGTGATTTCCTACTAAGAAAGAAATTAAGAAGTGGATCGATCAAAAGGAAAACATGTTCATAGCTCAGGAGAAAAGAAATCCATGGTTATCCAAGGAACAGTGGTTGAATAGATACCTATACTCAGACAAAATCGAGTACTTTTTCTATTTATTCCCTTGTGAATTGCACAAGTGGCTATCTAGATTGGTGAACAACCAAGGTACGTGGAGACTTGATGACCCCATTGTGTGGACTCCAGAGCTAGCGAGGCGCTTGGAAGATTCGAAAATAACATTGCATAGGCTATTGATCACTAGATTGATCGTAGTATAGGAGGATTCGTCACTAAACTCGTGATTGGTACACCCATCAGTGATAGTGAAGCAAAGCGTAGGCTCTTCAAGGGACCACAAGGTAAGTATTTAAAATCTATGAAAACTTGGATTGAGATGTTGTTACATGAAAAATAGGTTATGCCATTACCTTGATATTTGAGACTATGCGAAGCGGAAAACCCTTCAGAAGGAATGGAGAATCGAGCTCTAAATATTGTCCATTATTGGGATCCTATTCAAGCGATGACAAAGGAATTATTCTGAATACACCACGAAGTGTGCTGCAATTGGTAAGTCACGAATCCCATGGATACCTCATCCATCCACTCCACCTCCACCTCCACCATTCAACATCGAAAACACAATGAGGATGCCAATGTTTAAAGGGGTAGGGAGCGAAGACCTCGAGAAATTATGGTTTGTTGCAAATGCTGTGTGGAAAACACAATAGATCAATGATGATAATCTAAAGAAAGCATAGTTGGTCACAACACTGCAGGATAGGGCGCTGACTTGGTATATCAAGTACTGTAAGGACAAACCTGGCACGACATTGGTAGAGACTCAACAATTGTTGAACATTAAGTTTAAGAAGTTTAAGTCTCAGGCGCAATTTGTTACAGAGTTTAAGGAAATACATCAAATGGTAAATAAATCCTTATGGGATTTTGATGAGAGGCTAAAATGCCTGATCCGGCAGGCTAATATGAACATCATGGATGAATAACACAAATATTGGTGCATTTCTTTGTTGTTGCCTCACCTTAGATTACCATAGTAGAAGATAGCAACACAAGCAGAAGCTATGGAGATTGCGATGAGATTGGAAGCCTCGATAGTACAAGATACAAACATTGGAGTACAATAGATTCACTCACAGCTAGCAAGTCTACACCTAAAGTTTCAAATCCTAAAGAAGGGAATGGAAACCCAGCCTGAAGTCCACGTAGAATTTTGGTGCTTGAAATGCAAGGGCCATGGTCACAATAAGGACCATTGTCTAGTTTATCAGAATTATCTTATTGGGGGAGGGCCCATCCCCCTAAATCTAGAAAATACTATTGGGCCGAGCACAGGAGCAATGTCATGGTGCACTATTTTTTAGGTTACAAGACAACATGCAACAAACAATTGTCAGCTACTATAGAAGTTTGTACAGACCCTCAAGTATTTGTTTTGCAATTTTTTCAAATCTGTCGGTCATGATGAGCACCATTGTCGAAGTTATAAATTAATGATGAATAGAACCCCTACCTATTGAATGCAGGTAGAAAATCAGCCTCAATATCAGAGTGTAGGTGAATCACATAGAGGATTTCAAGGTCATGGAAGAGGAAGAGGAGGAGGGGCTGACAGAGGTTGTGGACAAGTTATTTGCTATAACTATGGCAAAGTTGGACATTTTGCACGCGACTATCCAAATCCTACACATCCATCTTGTCAATAGTGCAGACAGTTTAATCATGTGATAAAAGATTTCCAAATACTTATAACAAAGATGCAAGAAAATAATACAAAGACCTAGTAGCCTACACAAAATATCCAGATGGTGAGGGCATAGCCTCGCGAAGAGGATCATAACATCAGTATCGTAATGCGCAATGGTATGGCCACAGGTGAAGATAAGGGAAAGAAGCCAAAAACCGAGGGATGGGTGTGCAAGGTTGCTAAAAAGCAAGTTGGGTTTGATCTCAACTAGGCTAAAGAAACTTTCATGGAAGCTAAGAATAACATTGTTGAGGCTTTTACATCGGGGAGTTAGGAAAAACCGTGTGGAAATAGTGAAGTGCAAGATGTGGATCCTTCACTGTTAGCCACTTTTCTCGAAACTTGTATGAAGTTGTTGAGTGATCAAAAGGTGGTAGAAGGGCTCTAGGAGTTGATCAACAATTGTACGAGTCAGATTAAGATTCCTTCATAACATCTTGTTGTGAGGAAACTAGGTAAGCATAAGAAGCGGACATGGTATGATATGAGGCAGACCGCGCAGATAGGAGAATATGAAATTGAACAAGTCATCCTGGATTTGGATTCTAATGTGAACAAACTCCCAAAGTAGACATGGGAAATGATGGGGAGACCTGTACTACAATGGTCTCCTATACAACTATGCATGGACAATCAACAGAAGATCATTTTTATGGGGCACCTGTATGGGGTAACTATGGACATTGAAGGAGCGAGTGCATTGGATGACTTTGAAGTAATTGAAATAGTGGATGACAACAATCCTTACCCTTTGCTACTAGGAATTTATTGGGGCTTCGACATGGATGTGGTGATTAATCTAAAGAAGTAGAAGATGACATTTGAGAGGAATGCACTCAGGGTTATTGTGCCACTAGACCCTGTTGAAGGAGTGTGATACAGTGAACCGGTTCGCGACTATGAGGAAGACGATGATTTGGATCAAATGTACAAGCTTACTGCATGCAAAGAAGATAGGATCAATCCCACTGCAGATGGGTGGCTTGCGTGGGATAGAGACAACTCATGTACCTCAAACTTAGATGAAGAGCTAAAAAAATGGCAGAATAGGTTACATGAGGTGTCTACGCTATGTTGTAATATGATGACAAAATCACTACGGTGTATATCTATAGAGGTAAGAAAGCTTCCACATTATGATGTCTTAAATGATGTTAATCTTTTCTTGGATGAGTTTGAAAGGGAGGTGCTCGAGGAGCATCATTTCCAGGCACATGAATTGGCACTGCGCATTACACTTGCCCGATGGTGGGGTATGCATAAGTAAATCTTCACTAACTAGAAGGACTACAAGCAAATGATGAAGCTGAGGTTTGGATATGTTAATACCTAGATGACTGAGAAATATAGTGGAAGGGATGATCTATGCAAGCACTTGGCGGGGTGGACTAAATCTTGGGGAGAAGAGCCACAAACAGAATGGGTACACATCTTTTATCACACCTTAGATACTATTCCCGTGAATTGGTATTTGGAAATAGAGCTATGCCACGAGACAACTAAATGGGGTATCTTGAGGGAAAGCTTCTTATTAGCTTTTAGCTTTGAGGATGGATTTGAATGCATTGATGAAGCACTACAAGAGATTAAGGCCTTTATCTTTAGAATGCCTAAAGAATTGGTGGAATGGGTAAAACTAGACTAGAGTACACAGTTGCGCCATGCACTAAAATGCTACAACGTGACTATTGAAGAAGAAGAAGATGATCCAAGAAAAATCAACAATCTAGAGGCTGAGGGACAACATGAGGTTGAAGGACCTAAAGTAGAGAACCGTGATATATTAGAAACTTTGAAGATCATGCAAGTAAATATTGGGTCTGAGGCATAGCCTTAGTTTGCGAAGATAGGTGATAACTATGATGAAGATACATTTGATAAGGTTGCAGAGCTGTTGCGCGAGTACCACGACTTATTTCCTACTAAGTTCTTGGACCCAAAGGGAATGGTATGGGATCTAGCTGTCATGAAAATCACTTTAAAGCCTGATGTGAAGCCTATGAAACAGAGACCCTACCAACTGAATCCTAAGTATAAAGAAAAGGTGCGCAAAGAGCTTGATAAGATGTTGGAGGCCCGAATCATTGAACCAGTTGAAGAATTTGATTGGGTGAGCCCTATCATGGTTCAGGAAATAAGTAGAAGGGTGAAACTAGAACATGTGTAGATCTAAGAAAGTTGAATGATGCATGTGTGCATGATCTGTTTCCAACACCATTTATAGATGAAGTTTTACAAAATGTTGGAGGTCAAGAAGCTTATTCATTCACTGATGGGTTCTCAGGTTACCATCAGATTAAGATCACACTGGAGGATCATAACAAGCTGACCTTCATGGCAGAGTGGGGATGTTTCCAGAACACAGTAATGCCATTCGGGCTGAATAATGTGCCATCGATCTTTTCAAGGGTTGTAATTACTGCATTTAAAGAATTTATCCGTAATTTTCTTGAAGTATATTTTGATTACTGGACTGCATTCAGATTTGTAAAGCACCATGTTGCAAGTCTGCACATAATGCTAGATACTTATTGCAGATACCAAATTGTGTTGAATTTGAAGAAATGCATATTTTGTGTGCCATATGGAATCTTGCTAGGTCATGTAGTCTGCAAATAAGGGTTAATGGTAGACACTGTGAAGATAGCGATGATCGTGAATTTAGAAGCTTTGAGGAATGATCCATATTTAAACAGGAACACAAAAAATTACAGATATAACCATAAATACAGAGACACAAAAGAAATAACATTTCTTTTCATTAATAGAAAAATATTGAACTATGCTTACAAACAAAATGGAAATAAGACTAGCTCGGGCAATGGTAGCTTATCTCTAAAAAGGGATGTGGTGTCTACATGCCTCTGAACTCTGTTACAATGTGGCTCAAGGGCCTTTTTATTATTGAACAATAAGAGAAAACCCTAAACAACGAAAACCATAACTCGAGGAGACGTAACACCAAGAGTTTTTGGGCCTTGTTGGGGCTAGTTGGGAAGCCAACTTCCCAGGATTGTAACTTGGTCATATTATCTCTATTTGACGCATATGATACCTCGTTGGGAAGATCTCTCCAAGGACTACAACAACCAATGCAATTGAAATTGTTTTTTTAGAAATTTTGCCAAAAAAACGTCATTTAGGGCCTCAAAACGGCTCCAGAAGTTTAAGAGCCGAAAAACGACCAAAAATAGTAAACTGTGCTACAATTAAGGAAACTAAAAAACTGAAAGAAACAATGGTGAGGGTCCAAGTGGAATAGGTGGGTGGTCACCAATATCCACCTGGATCAAGGAATGCAAAGCAGTTGCATGCAACATTAGGGCACAATTTTTATTATAGAAAATCTATCAAGGTTTATGCTCAGATAATCATGCCAATGGAGAAGTTACTAAAGAAGGATGTGACCTTCTGCTAGGATGAAGAGTGTTAGCACAGTATGGATGCATTAAAGGAAAAGATGGTGACTGCGTCTATTTTGGTGTTCCTAGACTGGAAGAAAGAGTTTCATGTACATGTGGATGCCTTTTGTACTGTGCTAGGTGTTGTACTGACCCATGCAATAGAAGACGAGATCGATCATCCGATAACCTTTGCAAGTAGGAAACTGTTTATGACCACGAAAAAATATTCAACTATAGAGCACGAAGAGCTGGCAATGGTCTATGCATTGCAAAAATTCCAACATTACTTATTAGGTGTGCATTTCAAAATGTATACAGATCACTCTGCTCTAAAATACGTGGTCAATAAGCTTGTGTTGGGGGGCGTAATATGTAGGTGGTTACTAATATTTCAGGAATATGATTTTGAAATGATTGTGAAGCCTAGACGTCTGAATGCAAAACCAGATCATTTATCCATAATTGAGATGAGTGAAGAGCCAACTAATTTAGATGAAGGATTACCGGATGTGCAACTATTTGTTGTACGAGTAGCAGATGATCATTTTGTAGATATAATTCAGTTTCCCACTACTGGAATAGATCTAGAATGGTATTCTACCTAGAAAAAGAAGGAACTAGTGATCCACACTGCTGACTTTTCTGCGATAGCGGGACACTTGTATAAGATGGGTACTAATAAAATACTACACAGATACATTTCGGAGTTTGAGCATTCTAGTATCCTCACTGAAGCACATGGAGAAGTAGCGGGAGGACACTATGCAGGTAGAGCGACAACGTAGAAGATTTTGCGCATAGGGTTATGGTGGCCAACAATGCATAAGGATTCTAAGGCATACTGTAAGGCATGCAACGCTTGTCAAAGGATAGGAAATCCATCGTGAAGGGATGAATTTCCCTTGAATCCTGAGATTTCATTTCATATGTTTAACAAATGGGCGATTGATTTTGTGGGCCCAATACAGCCCCTGAGGAAAATGACATGTGTGCAGTATATTATTATTGCGACTGAATACTTGATAGGATGGGAAAAAGCACAACCGGTGAAGGACTTTTTCGCTGCTACAGTTGCAAGGTTCCTATTTGAGTATGTGTTGACCAGGTTTGGATGTTCGAAGATACCGATGAGCAATAGGGGTACGCACTTCCTCAATGAAACTATTGCTATGATGATCGAAGAATTTCAAGTGTATCATCAGAAGAGTATGCCCTATCACCCTCAAGAAAACGAAATAGTTGAGGCATTTAATAAGATCCTAGAGAATGCATTGACTAAGGTCTACAATGCACAGAGGAATGATTGGGATGTGTGTATACCAATGATCCTATGGGCATATAGGATGATGTGTAAGAAGCTAATAGGAAAAACCTTGTTCAAGCTGGTCTATGGGATAGAAGCAGTCATGCGAATGGATTATATTGTGCCAATTTTGTGTATTGCAACATTGATTGTGATAGCTGATCACGAGACTATGGAAGAGCGCCTCAGGTAGTTACTAGAGCTTAATGAAGACCTATTTCTAGATGGATTTCACTAATAGGTGCAAAAGGAACATGAGAAGGCCTAGCATATAGGCATATTAAGCTCCGCACCATCAAGGTGAATGATCTCATTATGCTATATGATAGCACGTTCAAAAAGTTTCCGGGAAAATTTCAAATGCGTCGGTTATGTCCATATGTTGTTAAGGAAATCACAAATGGTGGCATGGTTCAGATCATGAAGAGGAATGCGAAACCATTCCTGAGAAGAATCAATGAAAGTTGACTAAAGTTGTATTAAGAATATCTTTCCCCTGCGTGATGACTATATGATGGTAGGACAATCTTAGTACTCTAGGTAGTTGCAAGGAGGTACAGGACTATAAACTATACTACCCAAAGAAGGGGGAAACAAAGTAAGGGGGCTACGTGAGGAAAGAAAGTAGTGGGCCAAGAGGAGGTGTGCTAGGAGGGCTACACCATGGAGGATGGTGCTGCATAGATGGGTCCAAAAATAGACATTGAGTGCACTATAGTTGATTAGATGGAAAAATCTCATTAGGAGGAGCAGGTAGGCGAGATTTATGGTGAAAATATTTAGAAATATGTCGCCAAAGATACATTTATGATCAGAAATTGGAGGGAATGGTCAGATTTGAATTTGAAATTGCCTATAAATCTGGCATGCTGGGCTACAATCAAACACTTGTCCTTTTGAAAATTATTTGTAAGCTCTGTTGTCTAAAATTTATGAAACGATAAGATTGGGAGGAACTTCTTTCATGACTAGGGTTAGATGAGTTGTGTGAGTGGAACCGAAAAGCCTTTTTAAACAGTATGACTAGAACAAATCCTGTTGAAGCCACAAGTTCTAAAGTTGCTGTATCGGATGCTGCAACCCCTGAAAAAGTATCAATGGAAGCTATGCCATCTGTACCTACAGTGTCGAGGTCACCTAGGCCAAATCCATCTACTACTAAGGAAAAGCAAAAGAAACCCCAAGATGTCCCAGTGAGGTAGTTACTGAGGAAGAACCTCACGAAGGTTTGGAAGAAAGGAAAGATGGACAAGGCAAAACAACCATATGAGCCCCTTGATTTGGTTGAAGAGGAGCTTCGCGATCACTAGGCTCACGGATTATATCCCTCGACAAAAGGACAAGGTGAAGGTACCCAAGGATCTCAATTCAAGTAAATTTATGGTATCTACCTTGCTATTACCAAAGAAATTTCCATTTGAAGGCCCGTAGTTAGGATGTATCCCTGCACTAAAATTGGGATCTCGCTGATCATGAAAAATTCCCTCATTTGGCCACAAACAAATATCTAGCAAAGATATATTATGAGGAGGTCAGAGTCACATGACTGGAGATGATTAAGTGGGTTGCGAGGGTTGAAAAATTTGGGTTGTCGAATATGTTATGGGTACCACACTTTAGCCGATCCACTATCAACACAGTGTGCGTATGCCAACTTCTTGTGCTAGTGCATGATGGGTGTATCTAGCTAGGAGATTCCATCCCCATCACATATATGTTGATCCACCACCTCACAAGGTTTCCCTACCAAGGGTTGGATCCCGCCAAAGAATTTGGAGGCAAGAGTTAAGAGAAACAAATTGCAGACAAAATGAAGTGTGAGTATGGCTTAATCAAGAATTTGTGTAGATACTCCATCCGCTCTGTTACATAAAAATATCTTCACCTTGATTATTTGCAGTCAGTATGGGTCTATCACCACCTATGCCAGCTTCCTAAGCAAGTCTCAGACCTCAGCTCTTCAAAACAAGCTTTAGAAATGAGAGAAAGAC
>APFE030918427.1:0-14930 GCA_000404065.3 Pinus taeda
TTAAAAAATATTAAATACTAGATTTCAAACTTTTTATAATCCATTTTCAAATAAACAATAAATTACAACTGGAAACATCCACTAACAAATAACCCAATAATTCACACAATATTTATAATATTAAACACTGGAAAACAAACCCTTGCACCACAGAGTTGAACCACTCACACAATATTTATAATCTTAAACCATAGAAAACACAGACATGCGCAAGACAGAGTTGGACATATCTGTATTATTTAGGATTCACAGGCTTGGACACGTCTCTATTTTATTCACGTCTCTATTTTATTCAGGATACCATATATTTACTTAGGAAGCAATTCCATGGCATCCTGTGCGAGAGATAGAATGGGGATGCCGTGCCTGCTCAATCCCTTACTGCCCGAGAAGGCGCTATAGTATTCCCAGTCCGACGTCGTCTCCATCACTCCTTCCAAGGCCCTCTCTAAATCACTCACCAATTCTGGTCTCTGCTCTAATGCACCTTTGTCCCTCTTCAAAACAGCTATTAGGACCTCGATGCTGTACCTCCTGACATTGGGAACCATCTTCGATGGATATGGGTGACTCTCAAAAACCTTCACCAGTTTCAACAACATCAATTCTCGGAACTCCTGAGTGAAATCCCATTTGGTCATAAACCGTGCAGCCAATCCTATGGCTGCTTCCTGATACTCGCATGAATGTTTCTCCCTCAATCCTATGGCCACTCGCTTATGCTTATGGTTGCATGAATGTTCTTTCCTCACAAGCTTCAGAATCTGATCACAACACATCACACAGAAGGTAAGTTAGCTCAGATTTATTTTTAATACGGATTTAATATAAATGTAGAGAAAAAATCTAAATACGGATTTAATATAAATGTAGAGAAATTCAATATGTATTATGATTTTTATTTTTAGATATTTTAAAGTTTGTATTTTAATCTACATAAACAAGAAACTTTGATAAAAAATAGATACGTTTATTCATCACAGCAACATCTAAGCTGAAAGATAAATAACCTTATTCATCGCAGCAGTATCTAAACTGAAAGATAAATAACCTTATTCATCACAGCAGTATCTAAGCTAGGCTGTAGAATAAGCCTGTGTACTCAATGATTAAATGAAATTATTTTCAGATCATACTGCAAAGCAAGACTTTAATTTTCAAAAGAAAGGCTGAGATTTGAATACAATCTTCTACCTGCTCTGCCAGTGCAGTGATTTCAGTCGGTTTAACGTAATTTGCATCTGCGTATTCAAGCAGATTTCGAAGAATTCTTGCTGCATGAATACCCTTAACGGCGTCGTTCAGCATGGAGATGAGGCTTGCCAATACATTCGGGTGACGGTCCACCTTAATGCTCATCATTTTTTTACAGTTAGGCTCCGACTCCAGCGAAAGAAGACCCAGGGCTTCTCCTGCCGTCTTCACAAGTTTCTCCTTTTCATCATTATTATTAATTCTCTCCATGAAAAACAAAGAGCAGAGCTTACGCAGAATTCCGCCGGTACGGCCAATGCTTTCACGGCCCTTTTGTTCGTGAGCAAGATTTGTTAACGTCTCGATCGCCAGGATTCGCAGATCATCTCTTTCTGTGCACTGAAGAACGTTTCTGAGATTACTTATGGCGAAGACAATCCTCAACATCCTTTTCCTCAGGTCCTTCCCAGTCGAGCCTGTAGTGCTGACCAGAGTTTTCACGATCTGCAGAGCGAGCTCTTCCACCTCGGTTGCGAAGGGGATCTTCTTATTCCTTTCGATTTCCAGTTGGAAAGCGTTGGGTTCGAATTGGAGGTCGCTGGGTTCTAAGTCTGTGAGTGAGATAATTTTAGGTATTAGCCCTCTGCTGATGTTGATTTTATGGCGGTTGGAGCGCTCTTCTGCCAGCTTTTTCACTATGGTCAGCCCCAGCGAAACAAAGCCTCCTTCATTTGAGTCGTTTGAGTACAGCAGAGTGGCTACGGATTCCATCAACCCAGTAATGGCCGTCACCCAAACGCAATGCCGCTTGTTCTCCACCAATTTGGAGATGATCTCTGCAGCCGCTTTTCGAATCTCCTTCTCGTCCACGTTCTTGAAATTCAGCATGTCGATTAGTCTCTCCACCACATCTTTCATGGTTCCGATTGCCCTCAAAGTTCTTTCTGCAAATTGCTCATTTCTCGCAAGCGCGGACAATACTCGAGCACCTGTCAGCTGACCGTCCGCGCTGCTGGACTGAAGCAACTCCACGCTGTAGGACACAAATTCCATCTTCGAAGCGTCGAAAATGTTACCTTTGACGCACCGCGAATATGTATCATACAGAAAACATCTGACAGTGTGGAGCTCAGGGTTGTCGAAGTTGAAGCCATAAGCATTGTTCACCTCCTCCAGCAATTTCTTCGCACTGATCTTCCAGTAGGTCTTCTCCAACAGAAACAGAAACGCTTCGGCCAGAGACATGGCGTACAAAATTATGAGGGCCGATTTCAGATTCATGGTATCATTACCTGAATTTACGATGTAGTTATGCCTTAGTAACCGATAAAGCGACAAACCGACGATTGTCGAAGCGGACAACAATTGCAGGCAGTAAAGAAAACGGACCATTGACATTGACCAACTTCTCTTCTGAGAATCATGATAATCAGAATCTTCTTCTTCACTGTTTTCTGAGCTCCAGCATCCGAAGATCTTAATTGAGATGGAGTAGCAGGTATTATAGAAGCCGTTACCTACCCGTCTAGCTTCCTCACTGAGAGTTTCCATGGATTTTAGCGTGTTCTCATGGTGCCACACCACCTCTTGGCATCGGCTGAAGATCCGAACACCTTCTGTGAACAATATTATAGTGACGCACCAGAAGTCAGCCGTTTTTAAATATCCTGCAAATCCTCCGAGCACGACGGCGGTTGCCCAGAGGAAGGCCAACTTTCCGAGCCCGCTGGCTACCTTCTCCAGAAAGGCAAGCTTAAACGCAAACCAAGTTATTTTACTCTCTGGGAATTCCGCGGTGTCTCTGGGCATGACATCCAGAAGTACCTGTGTTTCTGTTACAGGTACAATCCTATGACCGGCTGTGGGATTCTCCATAATATCGCGAAACACAGGAGAGAGGAATTTAATTTGTGCTAATATTTATATGCCGTAGCCTAACTCAACTCAGGATTTTAGGTACAAAGGTTTTAAGCCAATATTTATTGATGCCTTGAAATAACACCCAAAAAAACACCTCAATGCTTTGCAAGGCGAGGAAATGGCAAAGAAATTAAGGGAATGACAAAGAAATGTATGGAGGGATCCGAACGGCAAGTACAGAGGTGAGGGAAGTAAATTGCAAGGCAATGGCAAAGAAATGTGTGTATTGACTTCTCCAAAGAAATGAGGGGAAAATTCAATTTCGGAGATTAGGAGTAGGGGGAGTAGCGTGCTTCCAAGCTTGAGCTAGCAATGGAAAAGTTTCAGCAAAAAGTTACTGAAATTTTTTTCTACCCATTCCTTTTATCTGTGGGGCCCGGCCCACCACACCACAATTTCGTTGAAAGGTCGTTTGATCGGAGTAGCGTGCTTCAAAGCTTGAACTCTCAATGGGAAAATTTCAATAAAGTTATTGAAAAAATTTAACCCATGGCCCAACCCACTACAACTTCGTGGAAAGTACCCGCCGTTGATATGATTGATTTCACTATGGATTTTTTTTCGAAAAAGCACATCGTTGTTTAAGGTTTGGTTTATCTTTCAAGAAAGTTATGGAAAAATTTTCAAGTTTGGTTTATCTTTCAAGAAAGTTATGGAAAAATTTTCGACGCTTACCTTTCAACTCTTTGGTCGAAAGGTCGGTTGTCATCTCCAACAGGGTTTCTTTGCGAGAGTCCCTGTCGTAATAAGGAGAATCAATGTAACACGGCAACTAAATTTTAATTCAAAAAAAAATTATTAAAAAATATGTTTGAAGAAAAAATCTAAAATATATTAAAAAAACTAAATTTTTAAACCACTATGGGCCCATTCCAAACCTTACTTGGTAGTCTATTCATTGAAAAAACCATACATGGTTTTCATCATGGTGGTAGACATACTTGTAATATTTGTACTTACTCATTATGTTTCAATTATGAATAAATATGCCTAAAATCTTTATCGGTAGGTATTTTATACAAAATATTTTATAATGTGATTTTGGTTCATTATGATTATAATTTGTAAAATATTTTTAAGATATTTTTAAGAGATACATAATGTTTATTCTAAAATAATATTTTTAAAATCATGGAATGATGTTTTAGGAGCTTTTACAAGAATCAATCATTATTAAAATTAATGGAATTTTTTTTTTATTATTGTTAAAATTTGACCATTAAAAAAGGAATAATATACCATTAGACTAAACTACTATGTTTTTTCTTTATAGGTTCTCAAGTGATCTTATGTATAGAAATAAGTTGTACAAAATGCTTATTTATCATCTTTCTTTGTAACAAGTCATGCATTTTATAGTTTTATTATGGTTCTAAGTGATATGTACAAATTAATAATAATAATAATAAAATAGACAATTAAATTCTTTTAAAATGAATTTTTTTCTAATTAAAGAATTTGATTGAAAATTATAATTTCATTTAACTTAAAATATTTTTTACGCCATTTTAATTTTTTATTTTAATTTTAAATTGGAAAGAAGTATATCTATTATTATATATTTATATTTTATATATATATATATTATATTATATTATATATATATATATTATATATCTATTAACTAAAAAAGAAAACCACCCGGATGCGGGTGTTGGTCAGGAGAGCTATTGATATTATCGCTGGCCACGCGGGGATGCGATGGGCAGATGGCTCCTCATCAATCGAGGCAGCACTAATGCTTGCCCTTAAATGTCTGCCGCCAGAAGGAGTAAACATTCATTCCTCCTCTTCAATGAAACGCCTGCCGGACGCTGCAACCCTGTACGCGATGAAGGTAATGGAGTTGATATTTAATCGCAAGGCCCAGTCTCTCCAGACCTGGAACAAAACTCTCGGTGTCAGATTCTGGTATGAAATCTCACCTGCTGGACGTCTCAGGGTGGCGAGGCAAAGTCTTATTGCCCTAGAGTTCGGAGTTATGGTGCGCAGTAGAGGTGTGCCTCGGCGCGGAGGGAGAGCTGGTACTCGCCCGGCTTCCGAAGGTGAGGAGGTGAACTCCTTCGAGCCCAGGGAGGCCATGGCAAATTCTTCTTCCTCCTCTGAGCAGGATTTTCTGCTTCTGTCGGACTCCTACCTGCCAATCCGCCTCAGAATTCCTGGAAGGCTCCTACGCTCAGATGTCATAGTGAATTTATCGATTTACCTCTCGGAGGCAGCCCCTGAAGACAATCCTTCCTCTTCCCAGGCCCCTGCAGAATTCCAGTCCAGCGAAATCTTGTTGGGCGACATGAATGGGAGAGTATTCCACATGCCCCGCCCCCTTTCTGCTGTCGCACCGGCTGGTCAGCCTCCGCTAGCCCAAGTCCAGGAGAATTTGGGTTCTGTTTTTCCAGAGCAGGAAACTCTGCCTCCAGTTAATGAAATTCAGGATAGAGAGGAAGGCCACAGCGCAATTCAGCCAGGCCCCGATGGACAGCTTCAGTGGGACGAGGAGATGGCTACTTGGCTCGACACGTTAAGCCCGGAGCATATGAAGCCACCGGAATCGCCCAGTCGCCCTTCCTGAGTCTCCTCGGTCGCTTTTCTCCAGGTTTTGGCTGAGTCCTTTCAATGTCTTTGTCGTTTAACAGTTTGGTCGTTCCTAGTTCTTTTCCCCTGCCTTCTCCTGAAGGTTTGTCTTTGTCACTTCAGTGTCAATGGTAGTGTCTACAGGCTCTTTAGGGTCTGGTTCTTTTTGGTCTGCTGTCCAAGAGTCTGGTCTCTGTATGTCCACTGTCCAAGAATCACAAAATGGACAACATCTTGTAATGGGGTCTCGTTGGAAAGATAGTCAGTTTCAGCTGTTTTTGTTAGAGGGCTGGGCAATGCCCCTCTCGAATGATGTAACCTCTGTAAATATTTTCTTACCTTAATATAGATTAGACTTTACTTAGAAAAAAAAAAAAAACTAAAAAAGAAAACCAAACAAATCTTCTTTTCGTACTCCGAATCCGAAGCTGTCCCACGATCTGTCTCTGTTGACTTGAATGTGGTATTGTGATAAACCCTTAGTTGGAAAGAGAGAGAAACTGTAAAGAGAAATCGGCATCCTCCAAATTCTCCGAATATTTCCTCGTGGCAAGATATATTTCGTGACAACAATTTTCGTATTAGAATCTGGTAAATAAAATTTCATATTTTTTTATTGCGGAAATAGTATTAGCATCATGAATTCTGAGGTATTCCAAATCCTGAAGTTTGATAATTGTAGTTTACATTTTCAAAAAAATTTGTCAGATTTTATCATAATGTGAGGAATTTCCATTATTTTCGAAATAATGGTATATTTTTTTTACTACTTTCAAGATATATGGCAATTGATCTTTTGTCAATTTATTTTGATTTCTATTAATATATATATATATATATATATATATATATATAATTATATATATATATAAATATATATAAGTAATTGGTATGTTTTTATTACTTTCAAGAATATATGGAAATTGATCTTTTGTCAATTTATTTTGATTTCATTAAAATATATATATAGGTAATTCGTATGTTTTTTTTACTACTTTCAAGATATATGGCCATTGATGGCGTATGGGGGTAGTATCTGAGCGGAGACCTGGGAGGAGGCGAGATCTCATGAGAATGAGGGGGAGAGGCCGGAACAGGGCTCATCGCAGCTGAAGGGCGAGCGCTGCCACCATGGGTGCCTCTGTTGCGACTCCTCATGTGGTGCCAGACCATATCAAGGAGATTTGCATGCAATGCAGCACGACACAAGGTAGGGGAGGAGAATAGGCTGTGGATAGAGGGCTTCTGTGCTGGATTTATAGGACAATGCCTGGAGTGGGAATAATGGTGCCCGTCTCCGAGGTCAATGCAGCAAAGGAGCCAGCATCGGCTTCCAGTGACGGTTCTGCAATAAGAATTCCCAGCATGAGGCGGACAGATGCAAAGGGAGGGAGGATAAACAGAGGGTTCGAGAGGCTCCATACTATTTCCAGCAACATCTAGGTCTCGGCCATAGGGGCCATTTAATGCAGCGCGCAGGCTTACCTGCGTTCGTCTTAGGTGAGCGTTGAACAGTGCGCTGCCCGCCGTCTGGCAGGTCCGATCGCTGGCAGTCCATTGGGTGGCCATTAATGTTCTTGGAGATCACCCGCATCCGGGTGCGTTGCTTCCTCCTGAGCCATTTAATTCTTTACCAATTCCTGATATTCCAGCATCTGTTGTTCAGTGGCTAGAGTAGAGAGTGTACCTGTATGGAGATCTTTTCCGCTTTCCACTCCTATATTTGCCAATAGGTCAGCTACTTTGTTTCCCTCCCGGCGAATGTGCTTGAGATTGATCGCTTTGTGGGAGGAGAGCCAGATTTCGATAAGCTTTAGTTGATTCTCCATTCTCCAGTTGTTGCTCACCTTACTTGAGGTTGTTCCTTGTAGCATTTTGGTGACCATATTTATGAGAATTTGTGAATCTCCCTCTATAACAAGCGGGAATATACCCTATTTTTGGGCTATAATGAATCCCTGCCATAATCCTTCTAACTCTGCCGAGTTGTTGGTGTCCCATCCAGTTGAGCCTAAGTAGGTTAGAATAGGAGTTCCTTTATGATCTCTGAATATTCCTCCAAATCCAGCCTTCCCTAGATTTCCTTTCGAGGCTCCATCAAAGTTAAGCTAGAACATGTGAGAGGGAGGATGAATCCACTTATCTGGTGTCCTGCTTCTTACTTAAGTTTTTCCTTTGATTATCATTTCTTGGTTCCACTGCAGATTCCAATTTGTCCATATGGTTTGTTCCAACAGGAGAGAGGGAAAGTCTTCCTCAGACCATGTTTGAAGAATTAGAGTTTCCCTGATATTTTGACATACTGTATTCCATAGAGATTCCAAGGGCATAGATTGGTCCTTGAAGATTCGTCGGTTTCTTTCCTTCCATAATGACCACATGAGAAAACCCGGTATAAGCTTCCATAAGGAGTTTAACAGCTTGCTCTTGAATGGGTTCCTTGCCCAGTTGGGAACAGTGGAAACTATATCTCCTTGTGTCCTTCCATCCTTTTGGCATCTAAAGCTGACCTTTTCCCAGAGCTTGTGCGCCAATGGACAAGAGTTCATAAGATGTTGAGTGGTTTCCTCTTCTTGTTTGCAGTTGGGACAGATGCAGGGATCTCTGTAGCCGTTTGATCTCTTTGAGTTCAAGATATATGGCCATTGATCTTTTGTCAATTTACTTTGACATATATATATTTTGTGAAGATAATTTATTGTATGTTACATACAATGTACAACGTATTAATGATGTAATTGAATGAATGACTTAGATGCATAACAATCATTATTTCCAAATATTCAAAATAGGTGTTGTCAAAGAGGCCACAATTTTACCCAGATGTTGCAATTTTCCGGTGAAAGAAAATTCAAGAAATCTAATCCTCTAAGTGTTTGAATGTTTTTTTATTTTTATGGTAGAAATGTATGCAACACTATCACCCAAAACCTTGAAGCTTGACAACTATAACTAAAATTTCCAAAAATTTCTACCAAATTTCCATTATTTTAAACTACAACCTCAAAATAAACCCAATTTACTTCAATATTTTTATATTAAAATTAAATTTTAAAATAAAATATTAATATTAATATGTTTTAACATCTATTTATATTAATATTGTTTATCGAACCTTGAGTAAGAAAGTAAGTGATTAACTAACACTTTTTAATATTTTATTTTTGTGATAAAAATGAAGGGAGAGAAGTATTATGAGATCACTCTAGTTTTGTTGACTTAACAAGTTAACAAGGTTGGTAGTGTGGCAAGAGAAGGTGTTTTCTATCTTAGTATGGTAAAGGGGGTAGGTTCTCTAATCCCAAGGTGTTTGGGGAATAGACCAACATTGGGTATCACTTAGAAGCTTATGGGAATTAATTTTCATCTTTGCAGTGTTCATTTTCTTAACACTAGTCAAGATAGAAAGATAATTCTAATTTGCAAGAGTGAGATTGATTACCTTCTTATAATAATTTTGCTTCCTTCTTCCCTCTTATCAATCCACAACTTATATTTAAGTTTAAAAATAATAGTATTATTAATTTTTTTTCCTTTTATAAACAAGAAAGACATATAAAATTTTGAAATATGTAAAAGAGAGAAGGACAATCTACTATCAACCCCCCAGAATTCCAAGTGAAATTTCAACCCAAATATAAAGAAGATATGATATGATTCTTCTTCTTAACCATCTAAATTACTTCCAGTTAATAATTATTACATTTGTATTTATTTATAAAATCAATAAAGATAGTATATTTATTGTAAGCAATATATAATGTGAAAATATCTATTAAAAATTTTATTTAAAAAAAATTATTATTTTACTTAAATAATAAAATTTAAATTAATTATATTTTAAATTATATTATTTTAAATAAATTTAATTATAACTTTTAAAATAAATTTTAATTATAAAATGTTTGAATATTATATATTACTTAAATTTGAAAAGTAATTGGACCTGGGTGGTAGAATAAATGGGGATACGGTGCTTTGTGAAGACATTATGCCGTGAAAAGGTGAAAGGTACTCTGTAAAGACATTATGTGGTGAAAAGGTGACAGGTACTATGTTAAGACATTATGTGGTGAAAAGGTGACCGGTTTGAAAGTCTATGTACAAAAATCTAGTGATGTTAAGGGCTAGTGCGGGGATCCCCATTCAACATTCAAATATTTAGTGGAGGTAAACTATGAAAGAGTAATTGAATAATATTTTTGAAAAAAAATAAAAAAAAATTTAGAAATATTTTAAAATTTAAATAATTTTTATTGCAACTTATATAATTAATTGGAAAAATTACAAACAATACTCTCAAGTAAGTAAAATGTATAATTTATCCCTATTGGTGGATTTCAAGTAGTTAAACCGTCTTTGTTATTGAGAGGTCAAGAGTTCAATTCTCTCATGTTAAGCAAGTTGGGAGTCATCCCTTTCGATGAATCTACTTGGTACAAATATTCCAACAGGGAGTGATCCCTTTCAATGAATCTACTTGATACAAATATTTCATGGACTTAGCAGTCACTGACCTCTTAGGTCTATGAATCACATAAAATAATAAGAAAAATAAAGATTGAAATATATGAGATTAAGGTTATATAATATTTGAAAGCACCTAATCCTAGTATTATAGTGTTGATAATTATATTAATATATATTTGATTTCTTGCAAATATTATTCGAAGTGCTTTTTGGTCCTTAAGCAAGATCTAAAAATGTTTTTGTGTAACTAAGAGATTTTTTTCTTCAAATTAAAAAATGAGATAATTTTGATTAGTGTGATTTTATTTAACTTAAAATTTTGAGTCAACTCATATTAAATGATGATTAATCATCAACTTTATTTATGATAAATTTTATATTTATGTATATATTATGAGAGAAAATTTGTAATTTTCATTTTCAAAAATGGAAATTATATTTTGTAAAAGTATACTTTTGTGTATTCAAAAATATATGTACTATCATAAGCAAAAATCGAAAATTGTACCAAGATCAAAGTCTATTTATACAAGCCGTTTACGTGTCCATATTATTGACTGATGTAAGGAAACTAAAAACTATGTTGCTATATATAATACGAACCAAAGTTTTTTTTAAGAAAACTCTCTAATATAAAGTGTCTGAAAAAACAAAAAAGGAGATGATCATATAGAAGATTGATCCTTATTGTTGCTCCGATTGCGGGCCCTCTATGAAGGGACTATGGAAATATTCACCTATATTCTTAGCAATTGTCCAAGTGTGCAATCCTAGTTGCACTTATTCCTTTGATAAAGAGTTTGTGGATGAATTTCTTTCTCTCTAGATGTGACAAGCAGAAATGTGGTCAAAAGATTTCTTTAAATGTATAACCTATTGGATACCTAATCTGTTAGGGTTGTGGTACTTTATGTAATCAATTACTAGAGTCTAAGAAAACCTGAAAATTGAATTCAATTGTTTCAACATTGTATTTATATGTAATCCATTACTAAAGTCTAAGAAAACTTGAAAATTGAATCCAATTGTTTTAACTTTGTATTTATATGTACAATATTATTAAAACAAATTGAATTCATTTTTCTAATTATGATTCCAACAGTTGTATTAGAGTAGTGGTTTATTTGCCTTGTTGAGTAGCTTGAGCCACTCGTTTTGTGTCCTTTCCTGTTGAATAACTTGAGTCATAATTTTTGTGGCCATCCTGGGCATTAGGTGCTCCTTCCTTCTCAGACTTTGATGCTCTTATTCATGCATGTTTTTCACTCGTTTTTTTGGCATGTCATGGACAATGTAAGGGGAGTGACAATGACCTGCACTATACTATCTGAGACGTTATAGTTCATGTATCCTCCACCATTCTTCATCCTCAAAGTGTGTACAAATTCAAAGCAAACTTCATTCCCTTATGTTGTTTGTTTTCTGTGATACATTGAGCCATCATTGTGAAAAGCCATTGTGAGATGCCACTGAAAATTCTAAACAGTTGAAAAGAGAACAATTCATTCAAGTGATTCATTGTTAGTTTACTCCAAGTTAAGGTCAAGCCAACAGGTTTACCCCAAGACAACACTGGTCAAGTTATACGCAATAATATGTTCTAAGATGATCTTTTGACCATGAAGAGCCTGACAGTGTTGACCTATAGATTAAAACAAGTCTTTGTCAAGCGTTAATTTGTGAAGAGCCTTTGTTAACTCTCGAAGAGCTTTCTAGGTAATTCAATGCACATATATTCAATTCAGTTCACTTAATTTAACTGCAAAAATTGGTTATATGGCCTGCGATGGCACATGGTGAATTTGTAGAAAAACAATATGACACATTCATAGATTGATCATATTGTTGTAAGTAATGATATATGGGGCTCTGTGTTTTGGTTTTCATCAATTTTCAATCTTTGCAAGTCTGTGAGATACTTTGCAGCTTTTGAGCACACTTGTTGCAACGCATCATTGAGAGGATAATTCCAGCCACCACTTTTCATTTTGTAGTTGATTGAGAACAACACTCGTTGTGTATCTGCATTAAATTTTTCTTTGAAGTTTTACTACATACACATCTTTGATTTAATTTCTTCTTACCTAGCATATGCATTAGATTTACATATCTCTTGGCAAACTTTTTCAAATCCACATGTTCATTCAATTGCAATTATTATATGTTGTTATGAAGGCAAGGAAGCCATAGTAACAGAGGTAGTGAAGGGATAAAAGGAATTTCCTGTTTGAGATCACTAATTATGAATATGTGCGTTTGTGCCAAAATAAGCATGGTGTTTAGGACTTGATTTTGTCTCTAATAGTTCGGTTGTTGGAGAGATACTATTGTTTCCAATATTGCACTCATTATTGCATGTTGGTGGCATGTATTTTGTTTTGGTACTTGTCTGATTAATGAAAGAGATGGGTCATTGGAACTATAATTGTTTATTGTGAATTGAAGTTTTCCTTTATAAACTTTTTGCACCTGCCCCAGAGGCATCCTCTTGGTGCATTTTCTTGTAGAAATTCTCTGGAAACAAAATGTGAGTTTCGTCGTGAATACTTTTGGGTTTTGAACAAACAAATGCAATCATTTTCAATGATCTTGGTGCCACTATGGGGATCTCAAATTCAAGAGAACAACATCTGAGACAAGGGAACAACTAGTGCTATATGCTACAACTCATAGTTCATTAGTACGTGGAGTCACATTGAATGATGGTTTCGCTTCAGATGTCACCTTATGGTGATTGCATTAAAAAATCTTCAATTGTCTAAGAAGGGTTAAAATTTAGGATGTCATGATGCCATCTTTTCATCATTATGTATCCAACATTAGTGCCTTGATCGCAAGAGGATATACAAATTTATTTTGGAGGCATTTATTTTAGGCTTGTCTTCACTGACTACAGTCCATATCATACTTGTCAAATTTTGCATTGTAAGCGAGATTTTACCATTAGAGAAATTTTGAGGTCTAAAATGGGTCTCCTAAGTAATATTATAAAATAATGGTGGAATAATAAAATAAGATTAGATTACATCAACAAATTTTAGATTTCATGTACGATTTTATTCAAATTTTGAGCGAGAGCACTCGCTGGATGTGGAATTTAATTCCTCATCCAAGGAGTACCCATGTTGTGTACTTTTGATGGACCTCGCTACACGAAAAATGAGAAATATATGAAAAAATGTGATGATAATCATGTTTTTCATGTATTTATCATTTTTCATGCAATGGGATCCATCGAAAGTATGCAACATGGGTACTCCTTGGATGAGGAATTAAATTTTGCATACAACGAGTGTTCTTGCTTGAAATTTGAGTAAATCAGAAGGGAGATAAGTTAAAAATACAAGTTGAAAAAAAATAGCTTTTCAACTTTTTTATTTTTTAATCACTTTACCTTTTTACTCCAAAAATGGTGAATCATCCCCCATGGTTGACATCATCATCTTAGATCCTATTGATTCTTATAAAGTTAACTTTGGTTGTACATTTTTGTTTTGAGGCCCATTTTAGACCTCAAAATTTCTCTGATGATTGTAAGCGGGTGGATTTTCAATTACAACCACCACCACTTATTTTCGGAAGATAAGCTATTGTAAAAGGGCTCAAACTAATAGTGTTTTAGAGCTACTAAACAATTTCATATTTTTATTTGCTAAGGAAATAATGATTATCAAGTCACTCTTACTAATATCAGAATGCATCTACATCATGCACAAGAGATAGTTGAGTTTCTCCAACTTGAGTCTCAACTACAACGAATCGCGCAAAGATTCACCTTGGATGGATTGCTTCTTAGCAATAGTCTTTAACAGGAAATAAGGTATACCAATCATACCACAAAATTTGTTCTTGAGTATTGACTAATATTGCAGTGAATGTTTCTTCATCTTCTCACCTTGTATCTGACATGGGAGGAATTGATGGTCAGTTAGCAGCTTTGACAATTCATTATTTGAATATTCATGAAGTGAGCCTGAGCCACAACCTAAAACCACTACCGAATGTACATCCAAAGACAAGCATAGCCAAATTCAGAGTTGTAGCAAGAGAGACAGTAATGCCCCATGAGCATGCCTTTGGTTAGTGGCCTTCCTTAAACCACCGCAGATTGAGGTTCTTCTTTTTTCTACAGGTTGAGACCTCCCTTTTCCAGGATGAAGGTCTCCCTTTTTAGGACATTAGGAACACTTCCTCTAGAAAAATACTTCAACTTATAGGCAGATTTGGAGTTATTCCAGGAACTGCTTTGAGCTTTAGTTCCTGAGTCGGTGGTCAGCCTTAAACCACCACTGGTTCAGACTTCGAGTTCTCCCACCTTTTGGTTTGTGGATTTTTATTAAACCACCATTTCAGAGAGCACATTCAGACATTGGCTATTATACATTTTTGCATTTTAGCTCCCTTTTTGGACTCTCATATACACCCCTTCAGATTTGTGGGGGTGGGGGGGGGGGGGGGGGAAAGAATGTTGGACACCTAATTTGTTAGGGTTATAGTGTATTATTTAATTAGTTACTAAAGTCCAAGAAACCCTTGAAAGTGAATACACTTGTTTCAACATTGTATTTATATGTACAATATTCTTAATACAAATTGAATTCATTTTTCCAATTTTCATTCCAACATACCCTCTTCTAAAAGAAAAACCAGTGTGTGCATGTGAAACCTTTGAATATTATTAAAACAATTAATGACAATCATGGAATCACCAAAAATACATTAAAGATGACATTCTTTTTCAATATCAAATAAGAGAAAAAACTTAAATCTTAGAA
>APFE030918431.1:0-12500 GCA_000404065.3 Pinus taeda
AGAACAACGAATACTTAGACTTGATGTCAGTTTCGAAACATTTAAAATTTGATCACCGGATCATACCTCCCCACTGGAAACTTTTGGACTCCAAAAGTTTACTTGTCCTAGTAAATAAAATGAGGTTGAAAATAAAAAATTACCCAAAACTCAATCTATAATTATTTGTTTTCAATTGGTGCCCTTCAAGCTCCAATGAAGGTACTTCACCTATCTTCTTCGTGAAGACCTACCGTCTTGTCAAGAATCGAGCCAAAATTCTTATTGTTGATGCAGTAACAAGAACACTGATGAGTGGAATATGAGCATTCTCTTTAAACCCATATTTCATGGCTCAAACAACTTCATCCCAAAGTTCCTTTGTTGAAGACAAACTTGACTTTCCATCTTGGAAATCATAAGAAATACAATGCCTATCATGCTTTGATTCAAATTTTATTTAATGTCCTGAAAATGAGCTTGTACAAAAAAGTACACTGCTGCAAAAATTCAATGACAATTCGATTTGCTTGCAAAAACATAGTCATCTTGTATAATCTTAAACAAAGATTCTATTCACAACAAGTTTCATCTTGAACACTTGCATTGTTGAGTACATGAAAAACTTGTAGACAAACTTGGACAACAAACATTGTACATTCCAAAAGTCCTCAAACATTTGGACTTATAAACAAGCCAACTACATAACATGTCAATGAAAAACACATACTTGTTGTTCATAGTGATTGTTCTTGTTCACTTTATAAAGTACCCAAAACAAGTAATGACAACAACAAGCTTTTACAATTTACAAAGCAACAAACTATACAAACAATCTACCCAAACTTTGCCTCTTCTAGGCTTAGGGGTTCTCTTTTTGCATATACTTTTCTTTGAAGGTTTCCTTAGGAACGCTACGAGTCCTCTTTTCCACTTCTTTCTTCCCTTGCATTGGTTTGCACAATCTCTTTATCCTTGTTGGAACAAAGCTCTAGATGTAGTTTCCAACATCAATTATTCCCATGCCCATGCATCTTACAATGGGTACAAAAGTACTTTATCTTGCTTTCCGACAAGGAAGTCCTAAAATGTGAAGGAGATTCATCAAGCTTGATGCCAAGATATGATCCATTCTTTTAACCATTACCATGTGTTTCTCACAAACAACCACACAATGGTCAAATGCATCACACAAAGTGCAAGGATACATGTTCCACAAACAGTCAAAATTACCAACATTTGGAAAACACCAATGAAATTTATACCTTTCCATTGGGCTACAACTTTGACGATGTGGATCGAACAATGACATGCAAGGTCATTTAAAGCATCCATATCTCTTAGGAGACAAATGAACATTATCACCACGATCTTGGTGTGACATATCATCCTCTGGTGATTGATTTCCCTCCAACCGTTTAGAGCATTCTCCAAACTCTCTTTGACCATATCCCAATCCTTTATATTTTGGTATCTCTTGTATCATTATTGGATTGGTAATCCTTCTTTGGCCATTGTTGTCGAGGCCTCCTCCTTCATAACCATTTTAGATAGCATCTTCATAACAATGCCTCTAGTATGTTGTTCAAATGCTACAAAAAAGTTTCTATGAGCATAAATAGAAGGATTTGAACTTGAGATTCTTATTACCTCCTTGAAATTTCCATCTACCTTTTCTGCTTCATATGTTGATGATGACTTTGTAGATGACTCTAGCCACCCACTCTTACCAACTGACATATGATGAGAATCTATGAGATGCTTACAAAATTCATATGCATCATTTTCCTCATACAGTTCATAACCTCTAATTGAACCATGCTCACATATTGGCTTCACTTTGGAGGTTTCCTTTACTGTCACAGGTGTGGAACTTTCAGCGACTTGTTCCTCAAGCACTTGCTACAACTAAAGGTGCAAGTACCTCTTCTCCTCTTTAGCAATTTCAAGCATTCTTCTCAATTCAATGTTCTCCATTCGAAGAGACAAATTCATCTCCTCTATCTCTTGGAGACCCTTATTGCCCATTCAACAAGCTTTGAAAAATCTTTCCCTGTTATCAATCCTACAAAATGGATAAACAATCTAACAATGCTACAAGTTTTCCCTGTTTTCCGCTATGGAGGCGACAATTCGCCCGCCAAAGGTGCAATTTGTTGGATAATTAAATTGCTCAATAACCCTTAAGTGTGAAAACTATGGCCACATGGGCCATGCGGTCGTGGGTCGGGGATAACCACCCACACCTGCTGGTCTATCCCCTTAAACTTCAGGGTCATGGTATTATTAACACCCACGAGGTTGACGACCAGGCCAACAGCCAACCCTTACTATAATAAGAGTGGGTGTCACACGTGTTAAGAGTCCTTTCTGTAATAATTAGACAATAATGTTGGTTTCAGCCTAGATTCCCATTAAATCTTTCCTATTATAGCAATAATTAAATCCTAAATGTCTTCCATCACTATAACATAATTACCCATCAACTCCACCTTTCCTTTTTTAGAATTGTTTCGTTCGAGTCAGGTCCAGCTCAGCCAATGGTAGGATTAACATGATTGAGTATGCATAGGGAAAGTTGTTGTAGTAATTAGTTAGGAAGTCTCATCAGAAATGTCATGTTGAGTTGGTCTACTTAATTTTCATGGCAATGTCGAATTCCTCAAAGTCTAAAGCCAAGGAGGTAGAGTTGTTTCATTTGCACTCTGGTTCTAATTTCTGTTGTTCTAGGGTTAAGTACCATCCCCCTGCAATTTGTGTTTATCAGCGCCACTTCGAGATGACGAAGAAAATTGTATATGTTCCAGAGTTGGGGTTGGATGAAATAATTGGAGTAAGGCAGTCGCTTTACGGCAAGTATGACAAGGTCGGGCTAGTCAACAACAATCTTTCGAACTCATTCCAGTTTCTGGCCATGAAACATGATGCCTACACAAAGTTAGTCACGAAGGAAGATGACAGTGAAATAATCAATGTCAAAATTTATTTCAAAGGAATCCAACGGTCCACCTCACTTAACTTGAGAAGTTTTCTAGTGTTTGGATGAATCTAGCAGCGATGCAATGTACAAAGTTATTGGTCAACGGAATGCATGGAGGATCACTCTGGCTCGACAAAGATACCCAATTCCTGCAATAGAGATTCAAAGGCTCATTGGGTTGTTAGCAGCAGGAGACGCAGTTTCAGCTGCATTCCAAATGACTTCCAAGAGATCTAAGAAGACAGGGGATAACAACTACTACACCAAGTATGATACTAAGAGAGGAGGAAAGGGAGCACACGTAGATTTGATCAAC
This sequence comes from Pinus taeda, assembly GCA_000404065.3. NCBI lineage: Eukaryota > Viridiplantae > Streptophyta > Pinopsida > Pinales > Pinaceae > Pinus > Pinus taeda. The sequence continues at coordinate 3,276 of APFE030918431.1, forward strand.
TCCCCAAAAATCAAGTTCGCTTGCTACATTATTGTGAGGGAGATGATGCGTCACTTCTCTAAGAATAAGTTCACGTTGAATATGATTTTAGTCGCGGAGCATTGCGCAGTAGGCTCCCAGCTAAATTGGTGTGCTTTTCTCCTCCAGGGGATGTTCGAAGCATGTGAAGATGTCTACAAGTGGTCCAACCATTTTATTTATGGTTATCTCTTTGTTGCTATGGCAATGTGCAAATTGTGCCCACTAGAGGGTCGGGACCTAGCTTCCATCACAAAAGACCAACCTTTGGTCCTAAGTTATGCGCCTTGGAGAACTTCGAGGGACCCAAGCAGCAAGGAGATAAATGAGGCTTCATTTAGTAGATGGTACATAAAAATGTTGGCAATAATCAGGGCTGCGAAATAGTCCGAGGTCCCTACTTGATGAATATTCGACAGAGATTTATTTCAGTGTTAGTCATGGGAACACTTGGGTGAGGCAACACTATGTTCACACCCATACTTTCCAGATGCGACCCGAAAAGTTTATGTTGTCAGCCGAAGCTTTCCACATAGAGGTCGGTTCTTTGCCAGGAATTGCAGGGGAGGTTTGGGAAGGTAAACACATATATTTCTTTGACAGGATGGTACCTCAAGAAATACCAGGAGAGACAATTGTGGATTCCAGGAAACGCCTGGCCAAGGAGTAGATACAACCAATCATCAAACAACTGAAGAATCAAATGAGCTCCTTGAAGGAAACCATCGCCAACATTGGGATCTCAACAGGTTCGGTTTCAAAATTTCCTGAGTTTCAAGTTTAATACAACATGGTCCTTTCAGTAGTAGGACCTCATTCACAGTCCAACCCCACCATCCCAAAACCCCGTAAGTCAAAAGTTAAAAAACCTCTAGTCGGGACCAAAAGAAGAAATCGACCCCTGTCAATCACACTGTCAACCTCACCATTGAAGACCCCCAATCCAATACCACCTTGCCCATCATTAAAGAAATTCCTTGCTCCACTTTAGTTGCGATATCTAGCTCACGCAACCCGTCGTCGCATACTCCATCCACATCCACTACCCTCTCAGACACTATACACTCTAGGACACTATTGGGCACGAAGAGGAACATGGAAGTTGATTCTGTTATCCAATCCATCACAACAGTCCCCACCGGAGAACTCGTCACCGCTTCCATGGTGTCTTTATTGCTAGAGTTAGGTGCACTAATGAGCACAAGACCCATCATTACCCAGTCACTCACCACCACTATCAACCCAATGTCACTACCACTTCATATGTTTCCTCCAATTACACCATTCCCTATCTCCATCAAAACCACTCCCCCATTGGTTGAACCGTCACAACAGGCTACCTCTCCCACGGACACTCGGACAAGTCAGTCGCCAGTGGGGAGCCCTTGCAGAGTCGGTTCCCATATCCATCAACTATGCACCATGATGATCTTCAGGGCTAGTCCTTAGCCCAATTCTTCACTTTTATTCAGCAAGCTGCACAAAAGGCTGCAACGCTGCCCAATGATCTAACTGTCAACCATGAGCAACAACAACAACAAATTGTTACCCTCATAGTCAAACATGATCAGCTCCACCAAGATAAAAAACAACTCCAGTGGTAGCTAGAGCAAATCACCACAAAATTCTAGGTACTGTGGCCTTCCATTTCTGATGTTGTGACTAATGCCCCATAATATTTTTCAGCGTGCACATCGGTTGAATGTTGTGACCATATCCAGACTGTATGCCATGACTTAATCTCTACCAATCGGGAACTCGAGAAAACTCTCACAGCCACAAGAAGTGCATTGCCAGACCCTACGACAACATATGCCAATGAGATAAAACGGAAGATAAACATCGCAGCCGCCCTCAAGGATTCCATTGTAAATGTCGCAAATGACGCCTACACCCTCCTACAACAAGTTCACGACTAGTCAGGAAGCCTTATGAAGAAAAACCAACCAGTCTACCCACTCCATGACTGAGTCAATGAGCTCATAATCGATGCGAGGAACACTAAATACAAAGAATAGAGGAAAACGCTCAAGACAGAGATAGACATTTTGGAGGCATGCGTTCAACATATTGAAGATGAGTCAGCGAGGACAAAGAAAATACTCTGGGATCTTTGTCCCCTAGTTCAAACACACTAGAGACACTACAACAACTAACCGAGGATATGGAAACACATTAGACTTCCTAGTTGATGCCACGTCCAGCCCACCCGACGTCCGATGCAACATCTGAATTCCTCAAACAGGACGTTGCAATCACAAAGCCCTGGCAGACAGCGTTTAATGAATACACTCAATTTTGTAAGGTCACCATCATGGTTGTCCCTGAATTGGGGCCTTCGCTTAAAGAGACTAACCAAGAGGAAGCGCTAGCAAAACAAGCAGCAACACCACCAACATAAGCAACACCACCAGCGCCAGCAGAAGCATCAGCAACAACACCACTAGCAAAAGCATCATCAACAACACCACCAATAGTAGCATCAATAACACTGATGACGCCGAAGAAAGATTGACTTGAGTGCGAGTCAATGAATTGTGGTCGAGGCCTATTGGGGCCTTTGTTTCTGGAGAAATTAAGATGTTTTGGATAAGTCAAAAGGCTCAAAAAGTGACGGAAATGGTCTTTAAAGAGTTGTTGAAACAACAATCAAGGAAAGGGGAAGGAACTTGCAGAAGATCGACATTTATGGAGGGGTGGTGGGAAGAAGCAGATACAGCCGAGCCAGAAAAGATCAAGGGAAGTCAAGGAATGAAGACAAATGAGCAAGGGAGAAGGAACTGGAAGTTTAGGTTGGCGCGCAAAGAGAAGAAAGAAGAAGATAAAAGGTAGAAGGAGAACTGAGAAGGGTTGATTGTTGTCCCGTGATTGCTATGGTGGATATTTCTCTTCCTATGTAGCGAAGCGATGAGAGCAGCTTTGTGTCTGTCCTTTCGTAACCTTGTATTCTACCTTGTTAGAGTTCTAGATGTTGAGGAATAGGCCTTGAGCCTGATGTAATGTATTTACCTTGCATATTAAAGAGGAAGATTGCTATTGGGATCATAGTGTGTTACCTGTGTGTTATTCGGGCTCTTTAAAAATTTTATGTATGCACATGTTTAAGTAGTCTTTTTGTTACAACGTATACGCCCTGTTGTGATCTGACTTCCTTGTAGAATGACTCTATGTTATCTGCTCTCTATTCTTTGATATGGTTTTCCTTGATGTTGGATTCTAACCCTCATCTAACTAAGGTTGTGACACGCCTTTGGTGAGACTCCTTACCCTTTCCAGGTAAGGTGAAAATGTCGATGTTGTGCTAAACTATAACGGAGCCTTGTTGGCCCCTATGCTTGAACTGGGGTCTCGACCCTGTTGTTATTTCTACGCCAACATGATCCAGCTAGAGCCAAGCCAGGGAGCAGAAGTTCGGGTGTGTTCTTTGTGCCTCGTTGAAGATCCGTGGGAAAGCAAGTCGTCGTCGACTCACACCAGAAGAGTTTATACAGAGATTGGACTGCCATGGTAGTTTTGGAAGAGTCAATGGGTGCCTGAAAGACATTTGGGATCATATCAAAGACCGTGTGCCATCCAATCAATTGTAAGAGGTAACGCGATCCATCGAGCCTCACCATAGCTGTTGAGGGACACACAAGATTACTGAGACGCCAATTCCATACACTATATGCTAGTATTCTATCGCTAGGTCGATCCACAAATTTGCAGGTACGAGGGAGCCATACAGGAGGGTTGTAAGACCATACATGTTTGCAAAATCGTGACCATCACTGAGCAATAGGACACCATCTATTGAGATCATGGTAGGATAGATTAGTACAGGGCAAAGATATTGTGATATATAACCACATATTATTGGATTGCAAGGTTGTAAGTCACTACCCTGTGGGCAGTGATCATTTGAGCAGCAGGTCCACTAACCAGGGGCCATGGGTGCATCATTCAGCCAAGAGCAGATCGCAAGGCCGTGAGCCATTTGTAGTAAATCAGGGTTCACAGGAGTACCATGAGTTGAGCAACTGGCAGCATCAGCATAGTAGACTTATTCCATGTGCATGCATTCATGCATTAGATCCTTCCCGCAAGATGGATTATGAGTTGGAACTCTATTGATGGGTTGATTCCTATGAGGACATCCATAACCAAGGGCATATTGCAACTTGGGCCCTTAGGCATGGGCAATGATGGAGGGTTGAGTTCATAACCCACAAGTCCCAGGAATTAGGTGGCATTGGGATCTAGGTGAATATATTGAGGGCACGATTGGCTGAATGATTGTTTGGGATCTAGGGATCAAAGGATCCATTCAAGATCATTTAGCATAGAGGCACGGGAGAACACTCTGGTTTGTATGGGATGTTGGTATTAGTATACAAATGCTTTTGTTGTGGATAGAAGTGGATTGCTTGAGGGTAAGCAATCTTTGGGCGGGAGGATTTGTAATATTTCCTTTCTTGATATGGTCAAAGTGGACAGAATCTGCCTATGGTATTTACCGTAGTATTCGCCAATGGTATCAACCGATGGTATTTGTCTTTGTTTTTCAAAGGAAAACAATAAAATAAGGTTTTTTGAGAGTCCATCAAGCCTATGAAAGGGGATAAGGCCCAGATAGTGGGATCATGGAGAGTTTTTCTATCTTATTGTGTTTTGTTCAAAACTTGGTGTGACCAATTCTAAGTTGATCCTAGGACGAAAACCCTGCGGTGACATTTGTGTGGTGGATCCATCTAGGATTCACAAGTGGGCTTCAGTGTCATAGAGTAGTCATTATTGAGCAGTCGTGCATGCTATTGGTAGGGACTTCAGTATGTCTTATATGAGCATGTATCTTGTTTTCAGTGATTAATATAAATAAGAGGTTGCATTTTCATATCCCTTTGGTGTTAGTTGTTTTTATTGCAAGCATTTTTTTTAGAACATTAAAGTGTGCCAAATCTGTTGCAAATTTAACCGTTAGGGATCTTACAAGAAGGAACAATCTAGGGAGAGAATTGAAGGCAAAATTGTTGAACTCAATGTTGATTTGGGGTAGAATCGGATTTTCTCTAGGCCTCAAATTTTGCAGGGAGGCTTGGGCACATGTATTCCAAAGAACCCAAAAACATTTTTGGGAAATTCCACCCAGGGACAATTTATTAAAATAATTAATATTTTTTAATGGGGCCCTAAGTCTAAACTTAGGAAATTAAAAATTTTAATGGGTATTAATCTAATTGTGGGCGTAACTTCTAGAAGAAGACAACGATTAAGCTAAAATGATCTTAGCCACTGATTAGATTCTAATTTGGGTCATTGAATGTCAACGAGAAGATTATTCAAGGGAGCTTGAAGGTCATTTGGAAAACACACGAAGAGATCAAGAGATCGAATTTATGAAGTGAGAAGTTCTGTGGAGGAAATTCTGATCGAGTAGATTTCTTGCAGTTGAGGGGCAAGGATAGTTGGGTTAGAGTATCTTCTCCAGAGCCTAGGATACGGAACAGAGAGAGGCAGAGAGACACCAGAGGGGATAACATTGAGCCAGAAGGGCCCACGCAAAGCTTGATGTTGAGCCAGAAGGGCTCATGCAGAAGCAGCTCAGTCACCCATGCAGAAGTCTGAGTTTTGCAAAGGCACTGACATTTCTAAGCCGGGAGGACTGGAAACTGCTCCAGAAGGCAGGATGTTTCCCAGTTGAGCTGACGCAAAGCCTCAGAGAGCTCCACACAGGCCCATGCAGTCACTGTGCAAGGGCGGCATAGTTGTAGCCATGGACAATTGATTCAGTTGTCGAAACAATCGTTGTCCGGTATAGTGAGGGAACCTCACTAAGTTTTTTTGCAAGTTTATTTCTCTGTAACTAGATTGTTGGGAGGGCATCCAGAGTTGTATTCAAAAACTACTGCTTAATAATATAAAACCCTCAAAGTTGTTGCACCGGTTTTCCCCCATTGGGTTTTTCTGGGGGACTTCTGTCCAAAAATAACAATGTCATTTGTGTTGTATTTTCTTTCTTGCTCAGTCTCTTGTTTCCGCATAATAATTTAATTAAGTGAATACTGCAGTGTATGTAGTACAAAATTTGTCGTAGCAAACTACAAGTAATTTGTTTAAATGAATTTAACAAATAGGAGTAATATCATTAGTTGCTGCAGTAGGAATTACGGTCAAGGAAATTTCACACTCAACACATTCTTGGTTCACATGAGCACAACCTCAAGAAATACGTCCAAAGTGATGGGAATTCTCTTTCCTACTCCTACCCCTCCTTCGATATCCTCCAATTTGAATGCAATGTTTGAAGTGGTGGAATCCTCCCATCAAGAGAAATGACCCTCCAGTTCACTCACCCAAAACCTAAAGCCAAGAAACAAAAGGTGGTCAGCGGCCACAACTCTCTGGAACTAGTAGGGCAGGCAACAAACTTAGGCAGCTAGTCTAGCCTTGAGGGCATAACCAACAGAGAACCCTCACAGAGGGAGGCAAATTCCTACATTGGGAAAGCATTCATGGAATTGGAGCATCCCTCTTGTCTCCCTAAAGGATATGACAACCTTTAACTCTACTTGGAGCAATAGGAACATGCTAGGAAGGGAAAAGCTTGGCAAGGCAGGGTTCCAAGGGAGCAAATGCATCTCACCTAGACCAGGGCCAAGACCGATGAGGATAAGGAATAGCCCAAACATGCATGCTAAATTCCTTGGATAGACATCCTTAGAGTGCCAATTTTACATGTCATTTAGTTACTCTTGTCTACTTAGTTTCAATTATGTTTACTTTATTTTGGTATCATTCAATCACCATTATGGTTAATACCTTTTTAGGAGACCATCTGGTTTCCCTCTCTAGCTGATCTTCTCCCTTATTTTCTCCTCATTATATACATGTTTTCTGCCTACAAACAACTTAAGGGTACAAACTATTCCAGACCTCCATGATTGTATTTTATGTCATCTTCTGAAAATATGCAAATATTACCCTGCTTACCCCTTCAAAAAATAAATTATTCAGCTTATTTAAAATTTAAGATCAAAGATTTGACTCGTGAACAGTTGGGAAGATGAGAGCGAAGGTGAATAACTGATTTCAAGAGAGAAAAAACAGAGCGAGCCTCTGTTTCTGAACAGAAAAAGGCTCCATTTCCTTTTGCGTTGTATCTAATTCCTGATCTGAATTGAATAAACGATTCTTATGCTGTGGGTTGAATGATACTTTCTTTAGACTCCTACTGAGAAAAACTTGTTAGAAGTGTTTCTTTGCTGCTTGTCTCTTTAATTTATTGGATGTGATGTATGAATTAGGTAAGAAAGCCTCTTTTAAGAGCTGTTGTACCTTCTCCATTTCCACTTTTAGACCATCTATTACAGCTGCAGGCTCTTGTTTATGTGTATGTTTGAAAAAGATTGTAACAGATTTGCTTTCCCAGAAGATAGCATATTCACATCGAGTTCTTTCTTTTGGTTAATTTGCAGGTTCTGGAGTATTTGATTGTTTGCTTTTATAACAGAGTTGTGGGACTTTCATCAGGGGGGTTCTGCTATATGTGCATATCAATAAATGAACCGTCACACAAATAAATAGATTAGAATATTGATTTACTCACTTGGAATATTTTGACGAGTCAATCTGATAACAGCACATGGTGGAGCCTTCAACTATCAATTCGGTTGCCTCTTTGATTCTATCGTGCATTCCTTCATTCAACTGAGGGCGTTCTTTAAAGTGTTTGACAACTTTGGCCAGAAAAATCATTTCCTTCAGAAGACGTAGGCACCCACCTTTATTGGCTCCAACTTCTTCAAACCTCTCCAAGATATTTGCTACCACAAGAAGACCTGCAGTAACCAAGTGTGCCGTTCCCATACCGTGGAGGAGACCTTTAACAGCTGTCTTGATCGTGCGACCGGGAATAACATCTTTCTGAAATAAACATAAAGAGGAAGAATTTAGGGGATGGAAAACATAAACAAGAAGAATATCACCATATGAATAAAAGGGTTTGTAAATAAAACATTGTCAAATGATGAAGGTCCAAGTTTATTACGCACAACGACATTGATTCCCTCTGATAGCAGCTCCTTTAATTTGAAGAATCTTTTGGAGGTAGTGGGCCAATATTGTTGAGCCCCTTTTGTTTGCGGCGGTTTTTTCCTTTCCTGGAACAAAAGCAAACGGAATTTCGTTCATTGTTTTCTAAATCTGCAGGTCATGTCCATACAAAATCACACAATACCTATAGCGATACGCTTTACCTTGATGAGTTGCAAGCGTTGGGATATGTGGTCAATAAGGGCATCCAGATCCACGTCCACAATGTCTCCTTCAAGCCCACCAGCAGAGGAGGACGGCGTCGTCCCTTGAAGGGCAGAGCAGTGAGCTTCTCCAGGTTGAGTAGAGGAGGAGGCAACCGATTGTTGGGAGTGATGAATATCCTCTGTAGCGATGACCACCGTTGGAAGGCAGGAAGAAGAGGAGGAGGCACCACATGGTGGAGCTAATGGAATGGAGGAGACACCACCTGATGGAGGAGAAGGCACCACCTCATCCTGCTTTACAACAACAGCGCAAGAGTCGTCTTGATCTCCACAAGATGAAAAGGATGGCTCGATACTCTTGCCTTGGGCACCAGAAGTTGACGTTGATGGAGGGGTTTGGGGATGATGTCCTGTTGCTGCGATTTCTGTCGGAGGAGCGTTTGGATCAAAAGCTGCAGCAGAAGCATCTGGCGGGGCAGAGGGAGAAGGGGTGTTCCTCCCAGAAAAAACAAGAAAAACAGGAGCCGCAGCAGCTACTTCTCTTGGTCATGGTTGCTTGAACAAGATAGGGTTTATGTATATATTGTGATATGATTTTATCAGTCTTATTGATGCAAGCTATTGGTCACCGAAAAAGTGAGGTAGGTGCATATGATTGCGTGGCAGAAATATAGGTTTGGACTTTGATATTAAAACCCCAACCTACTTTATATATGGATGGGTATGGTTAAATTTGTAGCGTTGGTCTCAAAATTAGTCCTTCAACTTATTTAATTAGACTTGAGACACCTCTAAAATAACTTTATTTGCAAAAATATTCTTAAAAGTGGTTTTAAAAACTATGCAAGTGTAACTCTCAGATTAGATCTTCAACCAGGTAGGTTCAGGGGCATGATCTCTCTCGCTAACTATTGTGAGCTTCCATTTTTCTTATAAAAGAAAGGTTCTTGGTGTGGCTGAGATAGACTAA
>APFE030918432.1:0-11633 GCA_000404065.3 Pinus taeda
TATCATCCTGCACATTGCTGGTTTTAGGAGTATCGGTACTTTGTGAGTGTTTTCCTCCACTGATAATGGTGCTGAATTGCTGCCATTCCTTTTGTAATTCATGGTCTGTGATAGCACCCACGTTAGTATCGGTGGTGGTCTTTTTAGACTGAGACTCCTTCAGCAATTGTTCTTGTTTTTTCTTTTCTTGCTCTTCCTGTTCCTTTTGCCGCATTTCCACCTGCTCTCTTTGCTGTTTATCCTCTTGCTCTTTGCGTTGTCTATCTTCCCGCTCTTTGAGCTGTCTATCTTCCTGCTCTTTCTTTAAGCGCTCTTCCTATTCTTTTTTCAGTTTCTCCTCTTGGTCTTTCCTTTGTTGTTCCTCCTGCTCGTTATTATTTGCTTTCGTTGTAGCAGGAGGTTTTCTTTGTTTGTTGCTGGCTAGGCTCGCTTGATGATGTTGCTTGGGTTGGCGTTAATAAATCTAGAGGTAGAGTTTGCAACCTCTACTCTCTAAGTTTATTAAACTCAGTTAACCCTTCATCGTTGTACCGCATCTTGGCGAGTTCTTTGGCTTGACCTATCGATTCGGTTGAGGAGAATACATCATCGAACATATCTTCTTTATGATCAAATGTTGCTAATTTGGCATGCTCCAAAGCGGCATATGCAGTTCGTCTTGGGTCAAATGCTCTATTCGGGATTGTAGCCAGATTTAGAGCTTGAATCTTTGTGGCCTCTTTTTCAGCATGTTTAAGATCATGTAGGGTGAAGACACCACATCTGAAGGGAAAAGTAAGCCAGCCCCTTTTCTTCTCCTTTTTGAGAGTCTGTGTAGTACTCTCAGCTGTAATCTGGTATGCAATTTCCCTTGCTAGTAATTTATCAGGAACATATAAGGGGAGCACATGAGGATTGGCTTGGCTTCCAAAGACTCTAATATAAGTAAAATGCTCTTCACCAAACCAATTAGCCACTGCTGGCAAGTCAAAAGAGGCTAGGTAGGAGATCCTTGAAATGGGTTTATCAAAAATTGAGTAATAAACGGGAACCATGAAACCATTACAAATCTGATACAAGTGGTTTTTATAGGATGACTTCCACATCTTGCGATGATAAATATGAATGGGCGAGGGGTCCTGTACAGTTCACCTCCAACCAAGAATAGGGAATTCAGAATTGAAACACAAGGTATCTAGGATATATGCGCTATAGTATAATGGGGGAATTTTCCTCTCAGTGACTATAGTTTTATTCCTAAAGTCACTAACAACTATTGCTAGCTTATCCGAAAGGATGGTAGCCTAATCCATAATCGTGCTGTTCACTGTCGCCTCCATAAGAGGAACCATCTCAATGGTAAAAATGACAGAGTCGTGTAAACCCCACAATCTACACATCATTATACCAGCATAGCAATAAGGAGAAGCTAAAGAGTCGACTGAGTACTTACCGGAGGATTCGTGCTTGTGTTTATTTGGATTTTGCCTCCAGTCCTTAATAGGTTCGGACTCAACCTCATTCTCGCTTGCGAACTTCTCCAAAATGGCGCTATTATATATCTTCTCCGGCTTAGGCAAATGATACGTTTGCCTCAGATCTTCTGGCTTAAATGACCCAAAAATCCTTCCATCCCTTGTGCTGAAAGTTCTGTCTGTGATGGGGATTTCTTCAATCACCCATCGTACGACATCTGTATATGGGAGGATTTGCTCCCTTGCTGCTATCCTATGGAGGAAAGAATCGGCCAAATCTTTGAGAGTGCAGTCCGACTTCTTCAATGAATCTGCGGTAGCTTCTTCTACCGTCTGTGTTGGTTTCTCGGCCTCAATTAAGTCATAAGTTCCTTGCCAAGTGACTCTGGCGAGGCCTGCGCATGTTGTGTCGGATATTAGGCCCTTTTTGCTGTTTGCTGCGGCTTGTCCAGTAGCTGGTGGATTGGAAGCTCCTGCAATTTTCTTTGACTTCTTACCCATCATGTCCGAACTCCTGTTCGAGACTGAGTTCTACACAGAGAGGCAATTTGGCGTAATACAGAGAGATAGCGATAAAACTCACAATTGATAGCAAATGAATAGATGAGTACTGATATATTTTGCTTTTATAAAACCGGAACAGAGACAATCTATAGGCAAATCTTAAGACATGAATCCATTAAATGGCCGTATAGAGCCTGCCACCTTATAAATGTCCGTTATATCGATATTTGGTCGATAGATCTCTTTAAGCATGCGATGGACGTATTGGCGGCCGAGCGGGAGTGATTTGGCTTAAATAACAGTAAATTGAGCTTTCCAATCACTTTAACGGCTTTCTATTGAAAACTGTGCCTTATCGCATCGCATCGGGGGGTATAACAAGACTGGTTTAACAATGCCTTGAGTATCGCCGATCGTCGATTGCGATTTCGCATCGGCGAAAGGCATATGTGCATTAAGTTTCAAACAAGGGGACCCACCGATTGCCGATTGCGATATCGCATCGGCGAAAGGCTTATGTGTAATGATATTAAATAAAGGGGATGTGCCGATTGCCGATTGTCGATAGCTTATCGTGTCGGGGCTTTGATATGGGGTGCTTTGGTGGTGTATTTGGGTATCGCCGATCGCCGATCGCCAAACATTATATCGCATCGGCGGAAAGCCTTTAAGCCATTTGTTGCATCCCTCATGTCATTGCGATATGCGATCTTGCGATCGCTTTATCGCAATGACCGAATATTTGCTTTATTTATTTTTTAACTGGATATTGCTTTAAAGTGTTTCTTATAAAGCGCTCCTTTGATTATCGGACTTTTATTAAGTAAAAGTTTTGATATCAATTTTATTTTTAAAGGGACCCATTTCATATTTTAATGTTTTTATAAATAAAAATAACATGAAATGGGGGGGGGTGTTTACAAAGCACAACAGGGAGATACTTTTGTATGAAATCATAAATCCTATATAACAAAATATTTAAATATTTGTTGAGTCAGATCCAGTGTATCATCAATGAAAAATTATTAGTTCAATGGTATGTGTCTCGTCTCCTCCAAACGATCTGCAACCCACTGAGAATGCATGGATTTAAAACTTGTGAAGAGGCTCTTAAGTTGGCTCAACATATTGAAATAGACGATGAAGGTCATTCAACTATCTCATTGAATGATAATAAACTTGAAGATAGAACTAAGCAACAACAAAATTTAATGGTTTTGTTGACACTTCAAAAGAATAAGTTATGATGCACTAAATGTCAAACTGAAGGACATACTAAGGATACTCATAAATATGTGTACTATTTTGATCAATATGTCTGATGGATACAGTCTAACATATACTGAGATATATGTCAGCTCACTTCAAATAATACAACTAAATCTTGTGAGTGAAATCTTCATTATATAAGTCTACATGGTGTGCCATTTGTGAGGATAACACACACTCAATGTAAAAAATATCTCAATGAAAAGAATATCCAAATTATTATGATGTGTATCATACACAAATCGTGGATCAGTTCAATGAGCCACTGTCATATGGGGGACAAGGAAATAGTCGAGGAGGTTATGGTGGATGACAAGGGGGATACAACAACATAGGTTGAGCTTGGGGTTGAGGTCGAGGAAGGTTTTACTATTTTACCTATTGGAAGGAGAGAAATAAAACCCCAATTTAGCTATTAAAAGATAACTTTGGCCTGTGTTTCTGTAATATGTGTGGCTTGGAGGATCATTCCTAGGAATATTTTCCCAAGGTCATTGAAAAAGTTTTGAATAAAAGAATGGTGAACTTACCCCAAACTGTTCCAAAACAAGATTATTGAATTTCAAGAATCTTCAAGTTTTTACGAGGGTAGGAAGTGGAAGAGATAATAGTAGTCACAATTAGCAGGCTATTCGACCGACAAAAATCTGAACAGATACTAAGATATGTAGTACAAGATGATGCAATGGCAAGAGTAGTCAATTTATCTTCCGAAAAATTTGGCTCACATAAAATGGAAAAGGATTTCATATTAGAATAATTCGTGGAACTTCTAAAGGATAGCATTCATTTGGACGTCTACTAGAACTTTTGAACATGCTAAAAGACTGCAATGAAAGTAGGGAGAAATGTAAAAATGTATGACAACTATCGCAAGGAAAATAACTTGAATGTCATGATTCATAAGTTGACCTAAAAGTAAATGGATATATGGTAAAACAAGATGTTATCTAATCTGGCTCTCAAGTTAATATACTCCCACGATAAACATGGATTAGCATAGGCAGGCCAAATCTACATAAGAAGACTAATTATCTCAAACTTTTTGATCAAAGATTTATCAAGCGTATTAGGGCTTTAAGGAAAGTTAAAAATTTAGTTAGGGGTATTAAGACAACAATCAATTTTGAAGCCATGTATTTGATGAAATAGCAACACATCATGCACTAGTTGGTATACCGTGGGAAAGAGGATGAAAGAAATTATATCATTAGAGAAAGACATAATTAAGCTTAAAGGTAATGAAAGTAAAATTATTATTAATATGGAAACTTGTGAAGGAAAGAAATGGGTCAAATCTTGCAAAGAAGAATCAGAAACCAGAAGGTTGTACCAAGTTCTACATGAAGAACAAGATAATGTGGAACTAAATGCCTTCGATGAAATTTTGACAGGTTTACCTTTCCCCATTAGTTAGAACTCTGACATGGAGCTCTAAATGTGGAAATTTAAAAACTACTAATAAAAATACAAATAATTTTGGATAATTAAAGAAATTCCAATGACAAAAAACATACCTTGTTATTTTATTAAAGTGATGCATATTCTCAAAGAGAAAAATTGTACACGAACACTATAACTACTTCCGACTGATTTAATGCAAGATTCGAGCAGTATGACTCATTTTAAGGACTAGGCTTCACATGTTAACCACATCGAATGTCTAACGAAATCTATTGGTGAGAAGGGAAGGATGCAAATTCTAGTGCAAACCTTTATAGTTCAAGCAGCAAGATAGTGGGACACCCACTCATCTCAGGTTCAAACTTAGACAACAATAATGACATATTTCATTGAACTCTTTCCAAGTTCAAAGATTTATGCACAAGAAAATATATCCATATTTATCCTTAGACATGAACACATCGTTCCCATACATAAATGAGAGTTGGAATGGCGTAGGATCAGATACACAGATAAGAGAGTCTGGATTCACATGTTTCTGAATAATTTGGACGACTTTCCCTACAAGTGGTATAAAATAGAAGAAGATTGAAGACAATCTTTGCAATGGAAAGGGATGAGATAAAATTTCATCATGTATTTTAAATTTAAACCGAAGGGATGACAATTGAATGACTCAATTTATAAAATAAAATAATTTATAAAAGGAAAACCAACCAATAAAAAAAATCAGCAGACAATATCTCATTAACCTATAATTACGTGTCATGTACATAGAGACAAAAAAATGACCAGCCGGTTAGAAAGGGAAGAAGCATTTATCCCTGGCCAAAGATTTTGTTCGAAGAAATATCATCCATAAAACCAAAAAATAATACAATCAGTGTACTAACTTGATAAGAAAGAAACTAAGAAACAAAAAAAACCAAATTTTCCACCTTCATACTAAGAAATAAAAGTCAGCAACTAGTGACTCGACGAGCCAAAGGAACCTGACTGGATGGATATGGAAGCAAATATATGAGAAGTAGATATATCAAATGATGATCGACCAAAGATCACTTGAATTGGTGACTATTGGTTGGAGAAACAAGTAGTAGACTTTGTCGACTTACTCAGAAAATATCAATGTGTATTTTCCCTATGACTATAAATATTTTAATGGACTTGTAAAAGAAATGGGGGAGATGAAAATAAACTTCATTCCAGGAGCTAAGTCAATAAAAAAGAGATCGTACAAGCCTTATTATAAGTATAAACCCATCGTAGAAAACGAAATTTAGGGGATTCTTGCCACTAACATCATCTACCCAATAGAGACATTAGAATGGGCAAGTCCCATGGTTGTGTAGCCCAAAAACAATAACTCGACTAAACTATGTATTTGTCTCTATTATTATAGCTTGAATAAAATAACAGAGATTGATCCATAAATGAAGTCATAGGTCATAAATGTTATTCCTTTATAGATGGTTTCTTAGGGTAAAATCAAGTGCATATTGTAGAAGAAGACAAAGAGAAGACAATGTTTGTCATTGAGTTTGGTTCATTTGCTTATCATGTAATGCCTCATTGACTAAAAAATTATCTAGAAATATTTTCATGGGAATATATTTATAAGAAAATGGAAGTTTGCTTTGATGACTGGACAATCTATATATTACTTAAGGATCACATATAATAGGTAAGATTAATATTGGAAATATGCAAACATATTATCTTATCATTAAAAATAAAAATTTGTATATTTGCAACACCAATTAGAATAATACTAGGCCATGTGGTTTCGAATGATGGAATCAAAGATGATATGGAAAATATTAAAGTGATTTTAGACTTGAAACCTCATATGAATTGAAATCAAATTAAAATGATTTTGCGTGACACAAGTTACTACAGACGGCTCATTAGGCACTACTTTGATTACATTTCCCATAGATGAACTTTTAAAGAAATATGTTCCATTTATCTAGTCAAAGCACTGTGACAAGTCATTCCAGTTGCTAAAAAATAAGTTAGTCAAAGAAACCATTCTCAAGTTTCCAAGTATTCAAAGTAATTTCATGTGCATGTTGATGCATGGAATCTGGTAGTGAGAGTCATTCTAGTGCAACCTGACGATTAATCAATAGATCGTCCTAATGCCTATGCTAGTTGGAAGCTCAAGAAAGTCAAGAGAAATTATTCAATGACTGGAAGAGAAGCTCTAGCCATAATTTTTTCTTTATAGAAGTTTTGAGATTACCTCCTCATCAACCCATTTATATTCTATATAGACCATCAAGCACTAAATTACCTTCTTAATAAACCAATTCATCGATGGAACATTTGGCGATGGTTATTATTATTTCAAGAATTTCATTTTGAAGGTATTGTTCACAGAGGCAATAATAATGTTGGTCCTAATCATTTATCCCAACTAGAATATGGAGAAGAACCTATGGATATTAAGGATCACTCCTAGATGTACACCTATTTAGAATTGAAATGATCCCTCCAGATTTGGCCAAAATAGAAAAAAAATTACACATGGAAAAGGAACCTGAGGGATTATTTGAAAAGACTAAAAATAGTGTCGCAATTAAAGTAGCACCATTTACATTGATAAATGGACAGTCATATACACTTGGTATCCATGAGGTATTGTGAATATGTGCCTTGGAACATGAAAGGAATGGCATTATTGATGAGGCACACAAAGGAGGAGTTGGATGTCATCATTAAGGTGATACGACTATAAGGAAAATAATGAAAGAAAGGTTATGGTGGCCAACAATATTTTGTGACTATCAACTACATGTATAAAAATGAAATATATGTCAAAGATCTAGGAAACCACTACCTAAACATCACATGAAATTACACTCAAATGTTCCAATGCTACCCTTTTAGATATAGGCAATTGACTTTGTCAGATCATTTCTCAAAAGAGCTAGAGAGATGAGATAAAAATACATCATAACAGTACTAGAATATATAACAAAGTGTAAAAGGAAGTAGAACTAGTTGAATTTTTTACCAAAGAAGTAGCAGTAGAATTCATATATGAAAATATAGTAACTCATTTTGGTTTTTCTATGGTCATCTTTAGGGATAGAGGGACCCATTTTGTGAATGCTACAATTCAAACAATAATGGAGAACTTTATGATCGAACATATGAAGATGATTGGATACCACCCACAAGCAAATGGTGTTGTTGAATAATTTAATAAAACATTACAAAAGGGATTAACAAGGGTTTGTAATTGAGACAAATATGACTAGGATGATAAGATGGTATCCATCCTCTCGGAATATCACACAATGTAAAAGCATTTGATGGCATCAACAGCTTTAAAACTTGTCTATGGGAAAGAAACAATCATCCCACTCCAATGTTCGAAAAATGCAGTAAGTGTATTGACCATATTGAAGTATAATAAAAAGCGACAAAAGGAACTGTTATCAATCATAATTTTTCCCTAGAAGTTATCAAAAGAAGGAAGCATCTAAGGTAACACAAACCAATCTTTTAGGCTTCAGCTCTAGCCAACCTAAGTCTAGAGAGGGCTCTCTCTTTATAATTTAGCTTTGTTTTTATAGGATTTTAGGCTAGTTCTTAGTGTTCGTAGGGTTTTGATTTTGGATTGAAGGTTGGGTGGTGAAATTCTTGGAACAAATGGATAAAGCTAAGTCTTCAAGCCATTGAGCTATGGAGTTAATCAATGGATAGCATAATTGGACTAGATCATTAAAGGGAATGTTCACAGGGAAGGCTAACAAAGCAAAAGGAAAATCTTTAGGTCTAATGGATGAAATGATTCTAACTAGGGTGAAAGGGGACTTAAGAATCCTTGGACCGGGATCAAAATGAAGAACAGAGGGTGATCATGAACAAAGGGAAATTAAGAATCTTTTGCAATAGACCAGAGAAAAAACTCCAGAAGCTAAGGAGCAGTGAAGAATTCCCTAGTTAAGATAGTTTAGGAGAAAACACTCAGAATGTAAAACAGTCAAGATAGAGTGCATTCAAGGAATGTATGAAATATCATTCCTTGTTATACATTTAGATTTTAGAGAAATAAACAAGATTATGAAGAAACATAAGAAAAAACAACAGTAAAAATGAGAGAATACTTATTTGTATTTTGCTCCACACAAGAATCTTGTAAAATATCTAATCTTTATTCCTTGATCCAGCAAGCCATTCCAGTCACTGATACAATAGAATTTTGATTTTAGAGAAAAAGTCTATAGAAATGTCTTGAAATCCACCTTACATACTTCGAAATGTGAAGTATCTATCCAAAATATTTATAGAATATATCAAAACAACTTGAGACTTAATCTAGGGAATAAGAATATATTCTTGCATGAAGATAGAGACAAATGTTAAATTGATTCATGTTGTGCCTTTTATTATGGTGTTGCTGTCTATTTCTGTTGAGTTGGAGCCCTTTAAGCTGGTTGATAGTTGTGGTCTTTCTATGCTAGAATCTTCTTTGCTTTGCTCTCTTGCTAATACTCTTTGACTCTGTTACTCTTTGACCCTACTGAGCTATCTTTAACCTGATTCACCATGGTTTCCTTCTGATTTACTGTGGTAACTTTCTGATGTAAAACTTTTTGATAGTAAATCTGTCATTTTCTCCCATCATTCTGTCTCAGGCAATCTCATTTTCAACATTCTCCTGTAAATTTCATCTGCCTCTGTGTATTTTGCAAAATTAGGTTTGGTGAGAAATAAATGTTTCACCTCATGTTCTAGGAAAAACATGTTCTCCAATGTATCATACAATAGTTTCCCAGCTGGCAAGGCTTTAATGCATGAATAGCTGGCTTGTTCCTTGGCCAACCTCTTGAGTCTATCACTATAGTCCAATTGGGTCATGAGTTTGTCATTGATAACCATAGGACTGGGAAGGCCTTTGTCCCTCAAAATTTGAAACTTAGCCATAAACCTGTTAATGGCTACCTGCATGTTATGGCACTTTTCTTCTAAGTTGAGCATGAGGTTTCTTTTAGAAAGAACCTTTTTAATCTCTAAGATGGCTTCAATCCTATCCTCTATCCCAAGCTCATGGAGCTCATATCTGTTCTTACTATTTAGGAGGTGGATGAGTCAATTTGCATCCTCATGTTTATCACCTAATTCTTCCCTTACTTTCTGGATAGCCTTAGTGGCTACCTTCACCAATTCTATCTTCCCAAATATGACTTCGATTGATGGCCAAGTATCATTGACATAGTCAATGATATTGGCCCAAATCATCTCTTTAGTCTGTCCTAGTGGCTTCTACAGTGTCAAATATTTCTCTAGGACTTTGATTTTCTCACCCATCCTTAGGGCTTTCTATGTTTCTTCTCTTTGCTGAATTTGGGTAAGTTTACAGCCAGTTCCTAAACTTGCCACTTTCTCCTTTAATATTTTGAGCTCTATAGCTTAGGTGGACATCTCCTACATAGCTTTTACTAGTTCTGTTGTTTTCTCAGTTGATGTACTCGTTGCTGTAGTCGACTTAGTTGTAATTGGCAGTGCTATGGAAGGTGGAGCTATAGGTGCCAATGATGCTGCACTTGTGGAAGGAACTACTATTTTCAGTGTGGGGATGGCAGTTGTGGACTTTGTGGCCAAGTCACTTTGCTTGGACTGAATCCAAGTGTCTAACTCCTTCTCTGTTTCTTTAAGCTGATCATTTAGCTTTAGGACTAGATCCATAAGCTCTTCATGTCCTTTTTGTGCTTCTAGGACTTCCATTGTTTGAGGGTGATGCAGCTAGGGAATTTTGAGTTGTTTCTTTAGTGTAGCAATGTCATCATTCTTATTTTTAATTAGTTGCTCAGAGCCTTCACATCCTTGGGATCATGTCCCAATTCTATCACTAAGTCCTCTAAGGACTTGATTCTTGTATCTTTGGCCTATGAGGAGGCCTTCTCCAACTAAAACTAAGCTGACATATTGTTTAAAGAGTTCTGCAATTGGTGGGTTGCTATAGCTTTCCCTGTCAATCTAGAATAAATCATCTCACCCATTTTCTTATGCAGCTCAATCTGGTCAATGGGACAAATATCCCTTACCAGTACTTCAAAATCCACTCTTTTAAAATCTGTTGTTGTCCTTGGTTGCTGAGTGGTCGGCTTGATGAAGGTCATTTCCATCTTCCCCCTCTGTTGTGGCCAACAACAACCCCCCTTTTATTTAGTTTTAATAATAAAGCTAAATAAATGGAGACCCTTCTAAAAAAGTAAAAACTAGCACTTATGTTTCCCTTTGAATAAAACATTCTATCATAAACTTAGGAAAACACCTGCTAAACTTAAAAAACTTAAGTTTTATGATAAGTTCTAAATGAAATCATTCTCTTAACAATAACACATCTCATCGCAAGGGATAATGGAGGACATCATTTAAACATGCTTTTGAAATTATGAAAATGTGATGCGAGATCGCATGCCTTAAAGACTCATTTCACATCACGGATTTCATATGCCGCAAGTATCACCTAAGGTAAAATATCCTAATTTGGTGATATGCGATAATGGATCTCGCAAATCGCATATCGTAGATTCATAAGGTGATAAATGATTTTTGACAAAACAAATTAGTAATATTGCGATATGCGATATTGTGAAGCAAATCACAAAGTTGCTTTATCGTAGATCTGTAGGGCTCATAGTTCAATAAAGTATTTCTCGTAATCCAATACCAAGTTATGGGTATTAATGTCAATTTAAGGGTTAGTTGATGGTCATTTATGAGATAAGATTTAAATCTGATCAAAAGGTTATTTCATGTAGGGTGATATATTTGATATGATTTTAGAGTTAAAGATCTTTCCTGTCACCTTATCTCTTACCATTATTCTTTCCTTGTAAATTTGCAAGAGTGGTAAGCAGAATAATATACGCGCAGTTTGCAAAACGTAACGAGAAAGAAGGGAAAAGCTTTGGTTGCTGAGGATAACGAGATGACAGCCTTATACATAGACACCACCTGCAATAGAGAGGCTAGCATAACCAC
>APFE030918436.1:0-11175 GCA_000404065.3 Pinus taeda
TCTAGAGAGGATTCAAATGGTTGTTTTCCCTCTTTAGCTCCTTCTCTATCAACCCTGATCATCCATCTAAGATTAAGGCATCAGCGCTCACTCCTACCTTGCCCCAAAGATCCCCCTGCAAAAACTGTGCTCAATCCCCGCACCCTGAATTGCACTCCCTCCAATTGCCACCAAAAACCCAAAAATCTTTAAATCAACCCCCCTTATCAATTTACTAACCTAATATCTTTGATCCTAATTGGTCAGCTTATCATATTGAAAGATCTACCGAATCTGACCCGAGAGAGCCTTCTCATACCTCGTAGGGCTAGCTACGAGGTGAAATGGTTTGATGTAGCCTTGAGTGTTTGTCTATCTGAGCCTAGATGAATTCCAAGCGCTAACAACGCCCACAATTCGCGGGGCTTTTACAAAAATATTTGGTAAAAACCTTGGGCTTTAAGCCCCAGAACATGCCTTGGGGGGGTTCTATGCCCAACACTTCCAGGGACACCTGATCACTTAGATGTCAGACAACATTCACTAATGATCCTTTCCCGAGCTGGAACTATTTTTCAACTGGAATTTACATCCAAACCACATGCATCTAGTCTAGTCCATGCAACCAGAAGGCTCCAACCGCATGCACAAGCTATCCTCCATGCGCCTATAGTTGAAAATACCTTGTTTTGTGCCTGCAACCATAGATTCAGTGCCTGAATTTTAGGGTTAGCCTATAGGCCACTACCTAGAACTTTCCAGAATCTAGTCTATGATGATCACAAGTCTGCATAATCTATACTTAGGTTCATACCTTTCCAAACTTGCTAAACACATGATAACCATTTAGATAAACACATGGTAAACATAGTTATTATAGGTCATAATTGCATATCTATTTGATGTTTCCTTAATTTTATCAGAGAATCATAAAGAAAGCTCATTTCCCTCTCAAGCTAGTTGCATCAAAAACTAGTTATCTCATGCATTCATATAACCATTTAATAACTTATCAAACCATGAACATGATCCATAAGCAGAGCACATCATACCATAAGAATGTACCATGCCTATAACCAACATTTAATTAGAATGAATCCATAACACACCAATCATAAAACAAACAAAATAACCAATACATGTTCTCATTAATATCAATAATAAATAACACATAATAACATGTGCATAAAGCCAACCAAGTCAGGGACTTCCACGTACCACCTGACCATAAATTGGGCTAAACCAAAATTTTCTTGCAACCGACCACCCTCGTGCCATATTCCAAGCATGAATGTGGGATCACATGGGATAAAGAAAAACAAACGAACTAGGGAATCAAGAGGCGAAACCACATCTACCCTCAACCACAATGATTTCACCTAAACTGATCCAGAAATTGCCAAAACCAAAACAATATTGAATGCCTCAAAATTTCTTCGCCATACTCAGAGAATTTTCATGTATCCACCCACTTGTCAAGATTTGCAGGATAAAACCATCTCCACCCTCAACCCTTGGGAATTTTCCTGAGACCACCTCAACCAGGATCCAAAATCTACGAGAAATCCAAAGCTTAACCAAAATAGGGAACCCACTACATCATGGCTATCATGTAAACGACGAAGGAAAGGTTGTACATCACTGTCAATGCAGGAAAATCCCATTCCAATGACAACAAACATTACCAATAAACTAATGAATAGACCATGCATCAAATCCATCCCATTGTGATAAATCACACATGCACATTGTTACCTGCAAATCTACAACTATTTTATGCCCTTGCTTGTTGCTGGACAAACTTCCTCTTGTGCTCCCTTGCTTGTTCCTCGCTTGCTTGAGTCCTCCTTGTGTCCAAGTGCTTGCTAGAATGTCCAAGAGTGTGTGAATTTTATCTCTCCTTTTTTTCTTTTTCTTTTCCTTTACTTTTCCTTCATTTTCCCTTGCATGCATATTCATGTCCCTTCATCTTCATTTTCTCCTATTTTCCTTGATTTCTTGTATTAAATTGCCATTCATCTCATTTTGTCTTTTCTAATTCCAATTTCCACATCCAATAATAAACCACAAGTGATTCCCAATCTAATAGACCCCCTCCATTCAACTTGGGATACATGTCCCATGACATTGGTTTTATTTTATTTACATGGAAAACTGACTCGGTGCTTGTCTTCTTCACAATTCCATTGAAACATGCTTCTTCTAAAAATAATTTGGTGTTCGAAAACCACTTATGCATAGATTGATCTTCTTTGATCATCCCAGAACTTGCAAAAATTTAGCACTAATCTGCAATAAAATGTAAGATTATCGAGGGAGAGAGGTGACCAATCTCTCTTCATCTAATATATACGCAAAAATAATTCACAAACAGTGCTAATAAGACAAATTCAAGGAAGATAAATAAAAATGAAATGCACTTTTACTTGTTGGGAAGGAGTACACCTTGGACTACCAATCAATGTTTTGTTGATAAATTCTTCGTTTGATATATGATTTAAGTGATTAAAAAACAAGGTTAAAGAAAATTCATATTATAATCATTTTTTAATGATATGATGTTTCTGAAGTCCAATTGCTACAAAATATATAAAAAAAAATGACCATTTTTTTATTGCCTCAAATGTTGGTGAAAATGAACCCATGATGTAGATATTGTCAAGATATTTCCAACGACACTTGAATTACCTCAAACATATGTCGTATGAGAAAGTTATGCCCATCTGAAGTTTTTGGGAAACAAGTTAAAATAGTTGTGCAAGGGTGCCACATGACAACATTGGAGAGTGCCACATGGAATATATTGACACTGAATGGGAAAATGACTATTTCTGACATGGCAACTGAACATGTTTCTAACTAGATGATGACATGGCAGCTGACTGGGCATGACATGCTGGTGTGGTATGCCACTAACATGGTAGCTCCTGACATGGAAATGATTAGTACGCGGGAAAATATGGGCTGCTAGCAAGGAAACACATGGATTAATGAGTGGGCTTCCATGTGACAACACTATTTTGTCTAAAAAGGCTTAATCCATGAGACATAAAATGTCTATAAGGATTGAACTTACAAATTGTTCAGTACAAATGCAATGGATTACCCTGCACCATATAGCAATACTATGTTCGGAAATGAAGAAAAAAGTTTACTTAAGTGTTAATAAATTAACTATGTGACAAAATGTTGATAATTTAATAATGCAACAAAATTTAAGTGACCATAGGAATAAACCCTGAGATCTCTAGGGTGCAAGCCAACTATTCAAGTGTTGCACTACATGCGTCATTTTCTCTAAGCCATGCAGAGGCAGAGGAATTTCTCGGACGGCCAAAAGTGGCTAGACTCTGAGCAAAAAAAATTCAAAAAATCTTGTAGAGGCAGTGTTTGAATCATGTTTTTGATGGTGGAAATGGATTCAACACCATCAAAAACATCTAGGACACCAAAAATTTGATGTTTAACAACTATAACTTGGATTTACAAAAATCCTTGCTGGATTTTCTTTAAATATGACCGGAATTTCCATAATTTTCTAGGCAACTTTTCCGCCTTGTTAGACAACACGGTTTTATTTGAACTCGTCCTCTTCATTCGAAAAAAATTGGATCTGCTCATTAAATCAACGCTTTGTCTCCCACCGTTCTTCTATTCTAGAAACTGATATTTAATCACCAAGCACAAGGTTTGATGGAACACATTTTATTCACAGATTAACGCTAAAATTGAGCAATGGATGGAAATTTGCAAGTCACCATTTTCATGTTTTTATGTGCAACATTATTACACATTTTATTTCTGAAGTGATTTGTTTCAACCCTCGTTTTTAATATGTGAAATGGTTTTTATGCTCTGGACTATCGATTTTTGTTTTTGTTTTTAAAATTTATGCAGTTTGTTATGATTTGATTATTTTGTTTTTTGTTTGTTTTTTGTGTTTTTAATGTGTCAGTTTTATTTATTTTTTTAGGATTCGTTGTTAGTGTTACCTATCAAGCTTGTGATTTCAATAAATTCCAGTTGGATTTAGAGAAATTAGATTGGAAAAACCCACCAGAAAAGCTTCCAAAAAGTATCACTAAAGACAATTACATTTTTTTATACATTCTTTAGTTTTATGTATTTGGTTTTTAATTTTTTTTTTTTTGGTTTATTGTTTATTCTTTAACCTATGTGGGATTGTTTTCCATCTATGGTTTTTTTTTTTTTTTTTTTTTTTTTTTTTTTTTTTAATACAAATTAAAATACACATTTCTTTATATATATTATTGTTTATTGTTTTATTTGTTTTCTTTATTTTATAATATAAATGAATACACACACACACACACACATATATATTATTGTTTTATTTGTTTTTTTTTTTTTAATTATTATTAAGAAAGTACTTTAGAATTTTTTAGAAATAATAGGTTTTTTATTCGAAAAAATAAAACAAATATTTTTTTAGCCATTTTGAGACAAATCTGTTTGAGTTGGAGATCAAAATTTAAGTTTTTTTTTTTAGAATCAATAGTAAATTTAAATCTTCTAGTCCTTTTTTTTTCGAGATCTATGAATTTTATTGTGAAATTTCAATGCTAAGTTATCCAAATTTTCTTTTCTAATTTTCCAGGTTGCAACAAGGCATAGAAAGAGAGCTTTATTTTGAATTTTGTCAATCCTTTATTCATTTGAAATGTGAAATTTGAAAAACAAAGTAAGAAGAATTAATCTCAAACCTCAATTTTTTAATTCCCGAAACTCTATGTGTCTTCCTCTTTCAAAATCATCCATTTTATTGTAGATCTTCTTGCTAATGGTTAGTGAACGAGGTGGCTCATACCGCTCCAAATGAAAATTTCCAAGAAAATAAATGAAATCAAACTTCAAAATTTAAAAACATCACCAAGCTTAGTTTTATTTCTTTATTCTATCCTACTCTATTTTGAAAAAGAAAAACTTTTGTGAAGTATAGGAATACTTCCAAAGGAGCCATATGCCTAACAAGATGATAAATAAATTCATATGTTGGTTTGAAAGTTATGCTTTGATATATACTGAAATATGAGAGACTAACTACTTTGATTGAGATGATGTTAAGAACTGTTGAAGAAGAGAGTAGTCCACCAACTTAATGATTGTCTTGAACCAAAGTACAATATAACTATGATGCCCTTGGTTCACTTGCTCATTTGGATCATTCTGTATGTCTTCTTCTGCCATGCCATTCAGATCTTCTACT
The DNA here is from genome assembly GCA_000404065.3 of Pinus taeda. NCBI lineage: Eukaryota > Viridiplantae > Streptophyta > Pinopsida > Pinales > Pinaceae > Pinus > Pinus taeda. The sequence continues at coordinate 5,207 of APFE030918436.1, forward strand.
ATGGGATGGTCGATCTCTTGGATGCATAAAGGATTTGCTAATATCATAGTAGAAATTCCTCGATAACAAGTTTTAATGGCTGCTCTTCATCAAATGTGGCCCATGATTCTTCAATCTCCTATGTATCTTCTTCTTTACTTAACAGATTCTTGAACATGCTTGAATTATTCTTGTTGGTTGATATCCCTCTCTAGCACATGGATTACTACATGGAGCTCTTACAGTACCTGAAATTGGTTGAGATTCATGCATCCTAAATGATTTTTAACATGAATTAAGCAATGCATATAAAAATGAATGCAACTAAAATGAGATTCAATTGCAACAATTGTTATTAAGAAGAACCCCACAATCGTGATGCACAAGTTCTCACCTCTCGTCTTACCGCTCCTCCTAAAAAGAGTTGTGTAAAATAAAATGCATTATAAATTAAAAGCTAACACCTGTGTATACTTCCCCAACAATGACACAAAAAATGTTGGGTAATTAATTGTTGGTTAAATTATTAATCCAGGTTCATATACTTGTGAAGTACACTTGCGCTATAAATGCTAGGAATTAACTCTTAATCAAAATAGAAATTAACCTATGTAAATGATTGAAAGAATGAAATGAAACCTATTAATGAAAAGATATAGATGAGCACACACACATGTTCTTTCTCAAAGACTATACCTATTAAAGCATTAAATTCAACACTTGAAAAGTAATGTGTTGAATTGAAATAACATATTGTAATTCTATACTATAAAAGCTTTTGAAATTCTATATTATTGAACATAAAGACAAATCCTATTCTATTGGACTTGGGAATGAATCTAGTCCATCAAACTTTGAAAATAAATATGATCTATTGAACTTGAAAACAAATATAGTATATTGGACTTGGAAGTAGATAATCTGTTGAACTTAAAAGAAAATCTTATCTATAGAAATCAACAAGACTCTATTATAGGAAAACAATAAAAATCTATTCTAAAGAAAGAAGCAAATGACATTGAATTAATCCCTATTGAGATTACTAATGTGTGCATACCAAATTAGGGCCAATCACAACTATCATTTATTTATGAATCTGAGACTAAACAGCTTAAAGAGCAATAAAATATATGTTTTTGGTTATTTTTTATTTTTCTCAAGCACTTGATCTGCAAAGGAACATAAAAGAAATGAGCATAAAAGAGCATAAAGACAACAAATAGAAAACATAACATCTAATTAAAAGACTTGAAATAAACCTTGCATAAAATGAGCATAAAAGAAACTAGTCTATCTTACAAAAATGAAACATTAAAATACACTTGTACTCATCAGGTGACCTTCCCACTGGATCTCATCATGAAGGCACAACCATATCAAAGGATTGTATTAATTGAAGTGAAATTCAATAGTATTCTGTAACATCAAGTATAAGCATAGCCAATACTTAGCATTCCAAAACTTAACACACCTTTGAATGAAGTAGACACTTCTATTTATACAAAAACTAAGATAACTAATTAATAAATGTAGATCCACAAATTTATCCTAGATCCACATATCTCTCCTAGATCCACAAATATCTCATGTGGTTACAACCATGTGGTAACATATAAATAACATATCTTCACATCCTCTCACAAACCTCTAAAATATTTGATATGAGCCACTTATGAAAACTTCCATGATTCTTCTCTATGAAAATTGTTTGTTCAATGATCTCAAATCTTCCTCAAATATTCAAGTGTTTAAAGAGGAAATTCAAATTTGAGACTTAGAGGCAAAATATGACTCTAATGGAATCTTCGAATATGCCTAGAAACATCACAAATTTCATCCAACTTTTAGATATAAGTGAATACATGCTATTTTTCTAATATTTAACCATAAAATCACTCAAAATACTAAAATAATGCCTTGGAAAATAATAATGATAAAGCCATAGACGATCATGAAAATAGTCTTAGTGTGAGCTGATGGAGCCACAAATTATGGTAAATACTAAAGGAAAGTGAAAGAAAAGAGGGTGAAATGGATGACATTTTGGAGATCCAACAACATAACCAAGCATGGTTGATTTCCAAATATCAAATGCAAGAACCATTAGATAAGTTTGTATCCTTATACTCCAATGTATAATTTGTTCTGTCAAACAATATGACTCTATTTGTGGAGAAACATTCTCGATTGACCATGTGTGCTCTGAAAATATACCTTCGATCGGTTAGACTATTTTCAAAGGAAACTACTATAATACCAATTGTTGAACTTATGATTATATTGAGAGGGGGATGAATCAATATAAGGTCCTTTATTATTTTCAATGAGCATTCATCAATCATTCATTAATTTTAAAATGTTAAATGCATGTAAACCCAAAACATAATACACAAAGTTTAAAAACTACAAAAATATCTTTATAATTTGCTGTAGTGACCAACCTATTGCTACAAAGCCTGTAGGAACCAACCTACTAGAGACACAAATATCCTTGGCTAAGAACCAACTTACCAAGATATATATAGGCTTCAAACGAAGGTATTCGTACACATATTACTTCTAACTTCACCTATATTCTTTACACTTCACGAATTTAACATCAAACTCTATTCAGATCTAGCGTCCATGCCCTAGTGAACCTCATAATATCATTCCTCAAAATATAATCCTAGACTAGTGCACTTCACAACATTAAAATCCTAAAATAATGCACTTCAAAACATCGTAGACCTTAATCCCTCATAGTGCACCCTTAACACTCCAAGAAGACTCCTCATATTCCTTTTACACACCTTTAAACCCCATGAATACTCCTCACCCCCTCTTGCACACCTCAAATATATTTTGTGCACTTAATATTCTTTCTTAGGTACACTCCAAATGCACTATCTATCCTTATTTATAGTGTTTATGCATTCACTTATGCGGTTGACTTGTAAAACTGGTTGAGTCAACCTGAAAGAATATTTTGTATATCCTAATTCATAAGGAGAGGGAGTGCCATATACTATTGGAAAGGTTTTAGAATAAAATTTTCAACCATATATCTTATGTTCCCATTTGAGCCAGGTCTTTAAAGTAAAAATACATTCAAAGATAGTGTATCTAAACTAAGCTTCAAAAGTCCAAAAACAATATTTTCAACAATTTCTATCTTGCAATATTTATCTTAGATATTTGTAGTCTCCCCATAAATTTGTCATCAATGACAAAAATATTTTCAACAATCCCTTTGTCGTTGATGGAAACCCTTAGTCAATTCTACAACACTACTATAGTACTCCCTATGTCTACAACCCTCCTTGTATCTCCAATTCTTCCTCTATCTATAACTTCTCTCCCTTTGACAACAATGGAAAAGGTATTTTCCCCTTAGGCTTGTGTTTCCCTTTTATTGAAAATATGAAAGGGATAGCACTTTCAACTTCTGTATGAGATATTGAAATGTTTCTCTTAGAAGGGTTTTGGTAAAAATATTCGTAAGTTGTTCCTTGGTGGTGATGTATTCCAATTTTACACTTTTTTCAACCACATGTTCTCTTACAAAGTGGTGCTTGAAGGGAAATTAGGGGAATTTAGAGGTCTAAAATGGGACTCCTAAGGAAAATAATATAGATAATAATATAAAAATAATTATGATTTTTTAAGAAAAAGAACTGAAACTACTTTTTTATTATATTTTTGGCTTATCTCCTTGTATGTTTACTCAAATGTCAAGTGTAGACACTCATTAGATGCAGGATTAAATTTCACTTCCAATGAGTACACACTCTTCATACTTCTGAGTAAACCAACATAAAAAAGAATTGAAAATACGTGAAAAAAATGTTCAACATGTATTTTCAATTCTTTTCGTTGTGGGTTTACTCAGAAGTATACATAGTGGGTACTCATTGTATATGGAATTTAATTTTGCATCTAATGGGTGTATACACTTGAAATTTGAGTAAACTTAGAAGGAGATAAGCTGAAAATACAATTAAAAACAAAAATTAATTTCTTCTCTTCCCTTCAAAATAGTCTCTCTTTGTTGAGATTGCAACAAGATGATGGAGCTTAGTGAAAAGAGTCGCCTTCACTAAGTGGGCCCGCAGGCTATTTTTGGCGCAAGTCTATTTTTAGACATATGGATCATGTCTATGGATTGCAGGTTGTTGTTTATGGATGATTGATCAAGCTGAGAAAATAGATGGACTTCTATTTTTGATGAAAGTGTGAGTGATCACAGTGTGAGTGATCAAGTCTATTTTTAGACTGGCTGTCAAAAATAGAAAAGTCAAATATCATTATCTCACAATAATATTTGGACTATAAACTTAATCTTATTCTCTTGGAGCACTTCAGTTCGAGCTACGGATGTGGCACATGCAATTGCATGAAGGAAATACGTGGTTCTTATGGGTTAGTTGAATATTTGCATGCAGGACTTCAGTTAGAACTCAAGTGAGTTGAGTTTAGTGGACTGGAGGTGCAGTTGATGGAGTTGTGTTCAGTTTAGCTTTGTTAAACTGGTTGTATTTAGTCTAACTGGCAAATAGACAAGAGATGAGTTGGGTGAATTAGTTATTAATTAATTCACAAGTTATTAACTCATAATGCAACTAATGAATACATCAGTTAACTCAGTTGCATGTCAGTGCATGTTCAGTTCAGCAAGGACAGGTGTTAGAGAATCAGTTTGCTATCAGTTGTGACTATAGTTGTGCACCAGATCTTGCACAAATCAGGGGATTGAGTATGCCAATGAGTTTGCCCATATTTTAGCTTGTTCTCACATGATTTATCCAAGGAAATACGTGGCTTCCTTGGAATAATCACCGGTTCTTGTGCAAGTGTTGAGTAGCAGAGGCAGGCAAGCAACGGAAGAGATTTGAGCCAGGGATTGATTCAGATCTGAGCTGTATTGTGTGTAACAGGTGGAGCTGGTACTGGATTTCTTGTGATAAGCATTGTACTTTATAATGTTACATGACTCAATCATTAATATACAGATAGTTGAGGTTTTAAGTGAGATGCTTTCCCCGGGATACATACTGTGTTAATGTGTGAATGCTCTTGATGTTTTATTGTTATTGATGCTGCTATATTGATGATCAACGTAGAGGAGCTTATGTATTGTGTAAGTTTTCCGCAATAGTACATGATCAGGATAATCTCCATTGAATATGTGTTAAATTATTCAAAATTTCTACACTGTTGTCCAGTGCTCCTTCCCTGGTTTTGACATAAACCTGCTCAATACTCCCACTGCATGTGCAATGTCTGGTCTAGTACAGAACATGGCATACATCAAGCTACCGACTGCACTTGCATATGGAACATAGGACATGTCCTCTTCCTCTTCTTGTGTCTTGGGACACTGTTCAGCAGATAACCTCACAACTAAAGGAATAGGGACCTTCACCGGTTTACTATCCTGCATATTAAACCGCAATATTGTCTCGACATACTTCCTCTGGTTTAACCAGAGCTTGCTCTTTGCCCAATCTCTTTTAATTTCCATGCCCAAAATATAGTTTGCAGCACCGAGATCTTTCATGTCGAATTTGGAGGACAATTGGGTCTTCAAATCCTAGATAATTTCTTTGTCATTCCAACCAACAACATATCATCCACATACAAGACCAGATAAATAACACGGTCACATTAATTTAAAATACACACAATGATCTGCTTTGCTTCTAGTGAAGCCAAGTCCCCGTATAAATGTATCAATTTCTGATACCACATCCTTGGTGACTGTTTTAACCCATACAGAGACTTCTTTAACTTGCATACTAGTTCTTTCTTACCCTTCACCGCAAAGCCTTCAGGTTGCTTCATGTAGATTTCCTCTTCCAAATCCCCGTGAAGAAATGTTGTCTTCACATCCATCTGTTCTACCTCAAAATCCAAAGCAACAGCAACAAATAAAAGTAATCTAATAGAAGTTACCTTGGCAACAGGAGAAAAAATATCACCAAAATCAATTCCCGACACCTGGGAATAAC